>PVJC01011724.1:7366-41152 GCA_004026665.1 Murina feae
AACAGAAACTTTGCAGGCCAGAAGGGAGTGGCAAGAAATATTCAAAGTGATGAATAGCAAGAACCTACAGCCAAAACTACTTTACCCAGCAAAGCTATCATTCAGAATTGAAGGTCGGATAAAGAGCTTCACAGACAAGAAAAAGCTAAAAGAGTTCATCACTACCCAACCAGTATTATATGAAATGCTGAAAGGTATCTTTTGAGAAGAGGAAGAAGAAAAAGGAAAATAAAAATTATGAACAACAAATACATATCTATCAACAAGTGAATCTAAGAATCAAGTGAATAAAAAATCTGATGAACAGAATAAACTGGTGAATAGAATCAGAGGCATAGAAAGGGAGTGGACTGACAATTTTGGGGGGTTAAGGGTGTTGGGGGTGCGTAAAGCGAATGGACAATAATCGTACACCTATGGATGAGGACAGTGGGGGCGCAAGGACAGAAGGTGGGGTGGGAACTGGGAGGAGGGGAGCTATAGGGGAAAAAAGAGAAACAACTGTAATAATCTGAACAATAAAGATAAATTAAAATAAATAAAATAAATAAAATAGTATCTGACTGCTCTGAAGAACAGTTTGGCAGTTCTACACTAAATTTGCAAATAACACTAAATTTGCAAATACTATACAACCCATCAATTGCACTCTGAGACATGTATTCCAAAGAAATGCAATATTATATTCACCCACAAACCTTTCTACAAATGTTCATAACCTCAAATGGAAAGCAGAGGTCCTTCAGTGGATGAATGGTTGAGAAAACACTCTGTGGTACATACATACCACTGAGTAATACTAAGCGATATAAAGGAATGAATTTACAACAAGAAAATCATAAAGTTTCCCTCAAAAGACCCCCAGTTTCACAAATATTAATACAGGGGATTATTAGTTGGATCAAGATAGCCATGGGCTAAGACTCCTAAAAACAAAATATAAAAGAATGTAAAATGTTGACAAAAAGACAAACACTATGAAGTCTGAGGAATCACTACATCTCCTTTATTACATTTTGGCAGCATTAGGGATAGTTTGAAGCATCAGACTTGAGTACCTGACATTCACATTTTGATCCTGTCACTCTGTTCATGAGCTCTGCACTCCTCCCCCACTTGTTGCAATTCTTCGAGCTTCAGCCCTGCCTTCAGTGAACAACCTTTCCTTATAAGTGTTTTATTTGCTCGCAAAGAAAGTAACTGAGAGATACTGGCTTTCTCTAGAAAACATTTTAACAGTGTTTGAAATTCATATGCTGACAAGTGAAAATGTTTTGTTTTGTTTTTTTATTACCTGACATTTCAGAATTGGACTTTCTGCATTGAAGAAAAGCTCACAAAGAAAAATAAATTCATTCTCTAACATTGTTGAAGGCAGTGGGAACAGCACTAGAAGTCTGACCAGTGGGATCAGACCAAACTTGGGTTTGACCAGTGGAGTCAGACCAAACTTGGGTTCAGCAATCTCGGTACTTGAGTTATGGCTAGGAAAGAATTCAAAGTAAGAGCCAAATTTGCTAGAGAACATTTATTTTGTAAATTACAGAGGTAGAAAAAGTAATTCCTGGAAGAAATGGGCTTAGGAAATAAGTTACAGAGGTGAAGAAAGGCCCTTGGAGTTTGGGAGTGAGGAAGCTGATGATAAAGTTCCTAGGGGAGGTGGAGAGGAGAAGGCAAAGAGAAAGGCGCAGGTACACTCCTGGGAGGGAGAGTGCACTGGGTCCTCAATTCTAGGGATTTTAAGGGCTGAGATTTTAGGGGCGGTCCCAGGGAAAGATTTCAGTAGAATATTCAGTAGCATTCCAGGTGTATCCCTTCAGGGTTGTAGTCTCCACTGATTGATTGTCTGGCACCAGGGCAAGAAGACATTCAATGCAGCTGGTCCTAATGTCAGCGATGGCTGGTTTTGTTGCTTAAGATAAAATACAATTGAGTCCTAGATGTTATCTCTAGGGAGGAAAGGGCAGGGGGTCCAAAAGACTTGACCAGTGATATTCTAGGGGAGGAAAAGTGATCCTGGGAGTGAAGTCCCACCCTACACTGTCCATTGCTAGGCACCTGGTGACATTTCCATCCTGGTGACCTTCTATATTTGGCTCACATTTATCTAACTGCCTACAGCAAAATGTCCTTGAAAACTCTAGCAAACTGTCCTGAGATTTGCTAATAACCAAACAACATAAAGTTTGAAAAAGAGATAAAAGTTTGAATCCTCAAGATAGTAAAAAAGCAGTAATCAGTTTATTATCACTTATCCATAATATTAACAACCAATGGAAGAGACTCTATTACATTAATAGCCAGGTCTGAACACGTTTCC
Source organism: Murina feae (assembly GCA_004026665.1). Lineage (NCBI taxonomy): Eukaryota > Metazoa > Chordata > Mammalia > Chiroptera > Vespertilionidae > Murina > Murina feae. The sequence continues at coordinate 9,687 of PVJC01011724.1, forward strand.
CAGATTTCCCTACTTTCATAAGAACCCCACATCTAAAAGTCTTAATAGAAGTAAATGAATCTCATAATGTTTGTTAGAACTGGAAGAGACCCTTGAAATTGTTAGTTGCATAGTGAATATGTTGTAGAAGAGCAAAGAAATGCCAAGCACACCTCATGAAGAAATAGAAAGGAGTCCTTTATTAGCACTAGGCCTAGTGGACACCAGGAAGGAATTTCCAAATCAGTGTGTCCTGACACACAGGGACTTTGACTTTATAACCTCTGCCCCACCCCCACGTTCGAGGCCCTGGAGGAAGGCCACCCTCCAGGATGGTTCTGAGTTGGCAGGCGCCAGCACAACAGCCCCCTGCCCTCTCTTAGGGCAGGGCTTTGTTTAGTTTTATGGCCTGACATTCCTTGCAAGACCAGCTTCCTCCTCAAATACAAAAGGTAATTAGAGTACAATACCTATCTTGCAGGAACTTACAAAATTAAGGACACAAGACACAGCACCCACATAAGAACTGGTTTCTATTATCTTAATGCACACTAATTCAGACTGAATGTGAAATAGAGAGAGATTAAGCCCAGTGGCTTCATAATATAATAGCTGTGGGAAAGTCATTAGCAAGGTCGTTGCTGAGACAAGTCCAGGCATAGCCATCCTTCAGACATCTACAAAAAGCAATAAAAATGAAAATGTAGATTGAACCCTTTTTCATCTCTTTCTTCAGCTTCACAACCATCCACATCACTTTTCTCTCAACTTTTCAGCCCCCTTCCCTTACAGAAGGTGCTAACCTATCCCAAAAGATGCTGACTTTTTACCAGAAGTGCACGATTCTTTATAGCACCTTTTCCATCTTTCTGGAACATACAAGAAACACACTTTTCATCTTACAGTCATGAGATGGGTGGTAGCAATATGAGCCTCATTCCTTATAACATTAGTGACTGGCTCCTCTAAGCTGCTGAAAACTCATGGGTTTGTCCATGCCTCTTCTCATCGTCATAGTTTCCAAGTTTACCCTGATGAGTTTAGACGTGTCTAAACCACACTCCAATTTAGCCATTCTAGTTGAGGTCTGAGGGCTGCCATAACTCTGATCTGTATACTAGGGTCCCATCTGGTTTATGATTTTCACTTTCCTTGTATTTCTAGAGACTACACACATATTGGCTCTGAGCTCAGAGGGGCATGAAAATGCATAGAAGCCAGCCTGTGCGGGGGCCCTCAGCCTCTCCTAATGCATAGTCATTCGGAAAGCTAAGATATGACTCACCACAAATCCATGTCATGGATGGGCTAAAGGGGTCCATTTGCCTGCAAGCATCAAAGCCAAACAAGAGTTTGCAGCAAAATAAGGTTTATTTTTAGGAAGTGGCCCACACCTGAAAATAAAGGTAAGCTAATGCTCAAAGACCCAGCTCCATAATGGCTTCTAAGAGATGGATTATATGGGGCTGACGGTGAGCATCACTAAGTATGGTGGCTAAGGGAGTTAGATTGTGGGCAGGGTCATGTCTCTACCGATAGGTCAGCACTGGGGTAGGGAGTAGTTGAACAGGGCACCTGGTCCTGATGTCAGCCATGGTGTGTCTTCATTTGGTTTTGCCAATATTCTGGGACTGAAGCTGAAACACAATTGAGGCCTAGATGTTATCTTTAGTTGGATTGAAACTCCAACTCCAAGGCTTTGTTCCTACAATTATTTGATGCCAACGAGGGCCTCATTGACTAGAGGGTTTAATAGTTAAGGAAGTGAACATGCAAGGAGAAGGAGGCAGGTGAGTCAGGGTACTGGATGAGTCCAGTTTGAATTAAAGGGAAAGAAAGGAGAAAAGTGCATATTAAAGAAATTAAGTTTTTGCCCTAACCAGTTTGGCTCAGTGGATAGAGCATCAGCCTGAAGACTGAAAGGTCTCAGGTTCGATTCTGGCCAAGGGCATGTGTCTTAGTTGTGGGCACATCCCCATGGGGGGGTGTGCAAGAGGCAGCTTATCGATGCTTCTCTCTCATCGATGTTTCTGATTCTCTGTCCCTCTCCCTTGCTCTCTGTAAAAAATCAATAAAATATATTTTTAAAAAATTAAAATTAAATAAAAAAAGAAATTAAGTTTTTGCATAGTTACAAGATCTCCTCTCATGAACATATCTCATTATATGAATACTCAGGTTTGAATATTGGCCCAACACTTTGGACATGCTGTTAACCACTCTGGGCCTCACTTTTCTTATCTGTAAAAAGAAAGCAATGGGAACAATCAGTATTACCCCCTTAGATTGCATTGAGTGTTAAGTCCAGCTAAGTGGACTTACAGTGCATAGCACATGGTCCGTGCTCAGTAAAGTTGATGCCATTATTACTGTGTCTGTGAACCAGGAGGAATTGATGTGCTAACTTCTAATCTCCAGAAGGAAGAGAAAAGCTTTTTTTTTTTTTTTTAGGACCTGTTATTCTTCTCTTTCTTTACTTATTCAAACCCTTTTCTTCTGTTCTCCCTTTCTCCATTATTCCTTCTCCACCAAGCCTTCAGGACTACTATAGCTGTCCTCCCTTCTCAGCGCCACCACAGTGTTACCTCCTAGATCGTACAATCTGGCACTTGCTCCCGCCGAGTAGTTTTAACAATTGCTTGGTCTGTATGTGCTTGCTCTCCTTGCTAACCCTGAGGCCCTCTATGGCAGAGACCAGTGTCACTTCTAACCTAACAATGCCAAGCATAAGACTGGGTAAAGAGAGAGTGCTTTTTAAAGTTCTTATCACTTTCTGTGCTTCCTAAATTGTATACTTTAAATACATGACAATATTGGTTGCTGTGTCTGGGGCAGCAATTATCCCATAGAAATGACTGTTGGCTGCAAGAGAAGAATCCCAGAGAAAGTAAACAAACCAGTGTTTGTACCTCTGGGCAGGTCCCTCTAGAGCAGGAAAGTGTGGTGGAAAAGGCTCCTCTAAATTCACTGCTGTTGGATCTTGGGATTGACAGGGGAAAGAAAGAGCTTTGCTGTGGCTCATTTATTCATTCAGTGACTATTTACCAGGCATGTACCATATGTCAGACCCTGTGCATGCTGCTGGAATTGGGGCGATTCTGACAAAGCCAGTCTTTGTGGCAGTTATAATCTGAGAGAGATGAACATTAAACCAACAATTATGCATTAAGTTAATAACAGATAAGTCTAGTTGAATTGTGCGAAAGTAAGAAATAGAAAAAATGAGATTGAGAAAGTGACTTTTCCAAGATGAATCAGGCAGACGAGTTAATATTGCATATGTTTAGAAGCACATCCTTTGAGTAAGATGTGACCCAGGTTCAAGTCTTGACTCTGCTTCTTATTAGCCAGAGAATATCATGCAAGGTCCTTTATAAAAATATTTTTATTGATTTAAGAGAGGAAGGGAGAAATAGAAATATCAATGATGAGAGAGAATCATTGATCAGCTGCCTACTGCCTGCCCCTCACTGGGGATTGAGCCCGCAATCCAGGCATGTGCCCTGACCAGGAATCAAATCATGACCTCCTATGTCGTAGGTGGACACTCAACCACTGAGGCAAGCCTACCGGGCAAGTTTTCCTTTCTTGTACCATTTTCAGTGCATGTACTTTGGTAAAATGAAGACAGTAGCCCCATATGTAAGCCTTAGAAGAGGTAACATATATAGTGCCCTTAACACTCAATAACCGTTAGTAGTCCTCTTATTAGTGCTGGCAGTTAGGACTGTTGTTCAGATTTCCTGACAGCAAATCCAGCCCCTTATCTCTGCACCCCACTGCCTCCATATATTTCATGGATTTTTCTCTTTCTGACCAAAAAAAGTTTCCTGGAAAGTAGGTCAGGCTTGAGCTAACTCTCACTGGCTTTTCAATGGAAGAAGGGTAACAGGAAGCTTTCTAGCTGTTCTCATCATGCCCATCAAGGCGTCCAAACACATGACAAAGTATTTTCCTGAGGGCTTATTTAATTTTGTCCCCAGGCTTGTTCACAATTCTGACCATCTGGTCCTGGAGGCTTCTCTATTTTTAATATTGCTACTTTGGGTGTTTTGCTTTTTTAACCTATTCTAGGATTAGTCGCCCCCTTATAGCCACCTCCACTCTCTCCACCAAACCCTGGCTTATTTTCCTTGAGCAGATTCCTCAGTAGGACAAATGTACTGTAGCCCGTAACTTTGATAAACTCAGAACTAAAAGACAGAGGCGTTTCACGCCATTTTAAAAGGCCACAACAAAACTCACTGTGCACTTGACGCTGGGATGTGATACTGCTCCAAGGGTACATGTCACTAGTATGAATAGCATTTAATAGAAGAAAGCTTTCCCAAACTGCACATAAAGCCACCCCTCCTAAAAAATATATAGATCTTGCTGACGCTGGTCATCTAGTTCTAAAGAGAAACCCAGCTCCCTTTAGGCCACCTGTCAACAGTTCATCAGGAGCATAGCAGAAGCGTGCCTGCTCCCAACAACCTCTCGGCCAGTCTGGCTGCCTGAATCCTCACCATCAGTATTAGTTCTTCAGCCTGGGGCACTGCTCTAGAAAATTTAAAAAAGAAAAACTAAACAACAGCCTTTTTTTTCTTTTCTTCTGACTCATCCACTCACCTAGCTTAGAGTAGGGTTCCAAAGGGCCAGAACAAAGGACAAGTATGATTTTATGGGGAGAGATGGGAAGCTTGTTCCCTCTTTTGGGTCTCCAGTCCCCTGTGCTCACCCCTACCCACCTCTCATCTCATTGCATTGCCAGTGTGTCCCCTCATGGTCTATGGACTCTCTGTATCCACTGATAGCATTTTAATAAATGTTTGAATAATTGATAGGAAGAAAACAGATGTTCAAAATATCAAAGGACACTATGAAGACCAGGGGAGGAAAGGACCATATGGAGATTGGAAATCTTGATGATGAGGATAAATGGAAGATAAAACGTGAGCTTAACCAAAATTTTAAGATTTAATGTGTCTTGTAACATCGCCTTTATCTTCATCCTTTATTGAGACATCCTTTAATGAGACAGCATTTTTTTTCTTTTTATCTGAACATTTTATAAGAACTTCTTATCTTTTGTTTATGGGCATCCTAATGGCAAGATTGGCAATAAGCAAGGGGGTATTATTCCCATTTTGCCAATAATGAGGTGAAGGACCTGAGAAGTAATAAAAACTGCTCAAGATCATATGGTAAATTTATTGAAAAGAATCAAGGCCTTTTGCCTTCTACTATGTTGCTCATTGCCTCTCTGCTTCACTGTGTGTTGTGTAAGAGGTTGTGGGTCAGCAGACACAGTGAAAAACAACATGGTAATTGAAGCCATACTCAAGTCTTGTCTCTGCCAATTTTTATGTTAGAAAAATAGTATTTCTTTTCCAACATGAAATAGCTTATTGTTTTTTTTCCCAATTAATATAAGATTTACATTTCCAGGATAAATTCAGAACTCCTATTGCAAAATGCATAGTGAAGCTTGATAAAATATGACATTCTTTAAACTAAGAAGTTAAGTTCTTAGGAAAGTAAGGGAAATCCTCAGGAGCCAGAAAAGCATAGATGAAACTGAAGACCAGAGAGAACAGAGCAGCTAGTTTGCAAGCGAATGCAGCCACAATTACTGTGTCAGAGGTGATGGGCCATGAGGCATTGTATCATGCTTAGGAGCTGAGAAACTTGAGATTTAATGTCTAAATGAAAACTGTAGATGAGTTCCTGGGCTCGAGCGAGGTGGAGAGTTGAATTTAGACCTTATGAGAATGGAAGGAGGTCGAGGCGAGGAAGGACATAATACAGGAAAATAGAAAATGAGGAAGATGAAGCTCTGAGTGGGGATAAAAGAGATCAAAAGCAAAATATAAGCTTAAAAGTGAGGGAAGAGATGATGAAAGTGTGTGCTAAGAAAATACACAAAACACACACACACAAAAGATCGGATTACCAGCTCTGGAAGACCAGAGGAAATTTGTGTGTTGCTACTTGTGCTCTAAATGGAAAACTTTAAGTCCTGAGAAAATTAGCAACAGTGGCTTGTTCTCAAACTCCATTGGTGATTGAATATAATAAATACCACCTGTATGGTCACAGATGCTTCAGACTGAGAAATAGTAGTTAATGTTCCCACCAGGTTAGAATGGAAAACACCTTGGGGAAACAATGCTAGGAAGCCAAATAAGATTCCCTCAGATATGATCCAGGTAATATGAGCAAACAGACTCATCAACAGACAAGAAAATAGTCTATCATGAATGAGCCAGAAAATGCAAGAGCAAAAGGAATAAGATTCCCCAAAGCACTAGATGTTCTCAGATCATCCTGAAAAGAATAATCAAATCCATAAGAGAATATATATATATATAATTCATAAAATAGAGAAAAAAATAAAGAGGAAAGTAAAATTAATTTAGATTCTTTTGACCCAGCTGTCTCATTTTTACCCTCATGATTTTAATTGAGATAACTGGTAAAGACATGGAATGACTAAAACTATTGGAAACAATTAAATATTGCTTACATTTTCCAGGGCAAGGAGAAATGCCAGGCCAAGCAGACCCACAGAGGAAGCATCAGGTTTGATCAGGGGGCAGCTACCAGGAGCTAGGGAAACAGCTACGCCTAAGGCTTTATTGGGATTTTCCCAGAAAATGCAAAGCAGGGCAGAATAAGTGTCCAGGGTTGGTTAGTTTGAATAAATCTGATGGATTTGGGGGCATAAGGGCTGTCTGGTACTTGTTCTTGGTGCAATGTAGGGCAGGGGAAATATTTACTTATTTTGTGAGAGTTAGCTAAAGGGAGTATTTGGCTCCTTAATGGGATGTGCTCCTAAATGTGTTTATTTTCTTTAGAAATCAGCCCAGAGAGGGACGGTCCCTTCCCTGGTTTATAAGGTCTCTCAAGATGTTAAGACATCATGAGACACAGAAAATTAAAAACATGACCAATATGCCTAAGGACTTTTGTTAACATATAATTTGAAGTACACTTTCATACACATGAACACATACACATAAGCATGTGAGGATCTACACATGACCACAAGCACACAAAGTGGTTGATTTTTAAATTTAATTTCTTATTTTTCAATTATAATTGGCATACAATATTTAATTAGTTTCAGGTGTACAACCCAGTCATATAATATACTAGTGGCCTGGTGCATGAAATTCTGCACATTAAAAGGGACTTAATTAGAAGAAATATTTTAATATTGCTTTTTGCCCTTTCTCTATAATAAAAGTGTGAGAGATAAAAGGAAATGAGTACAATGTATATGAAAATAATACATAATTTTATTAATAAACAAACAGTAATAAAATGATATAACAACAAACTCATGATATAAACACAACATTGATGCAAATAATGACTGATAAAATGATTAAACTTATTCTAATATCTCCCTGTATACCACATTAAGAGTGAAAACACTTTCAGAGTGCTTGACTAATTTCCCTTGGGATAAAGTATTTACAACGTTAACTTTAACATCACATGCTCTTCAAACTTGAGAGAAAGCAACATATAACTGACCATGTGCAAAAACAGGTTCAGGTAGACTATTCCTACTCTGTGTAGAGTTTGTCCTTGTGATTTATGAATAGTAATTGCAAATGCTGGTATCACAGGAAATTGTCATCGAATTAATTTAAATGGGAGGCCAGTGTCAGATGGGAACAAATCAGTTCTTGAAATCAAAACAACCTCTACCTCTGCAGATCCTGTTAATACTTCAGCTTTGATAAGTTAGGTTGTACTCTTTTGATAATAAATTTGATACCATTACAGAGACCCCATTTACTATTAAGATTTCTCAATGGCATGATGATTACACCCACTTTCAATTTTAATTTATGACACAGCATTCCTGAAGGAGTAATTCTATTAAGAAATTCGATGGAAAAATTTCCTTTTCAGCATCATCTGTTGAGTCAACCAAATCATCATTCAAATATGTGTGAAAATCTCCAAAATTTCTTCATTTAATTTTTGAACATGCTCATTTTTGGGACAAAGAATTGCACATTTAGATATATTTTTAATATTATCTATAAATATACTATTTCCAAAGGTGGCTTCAATAATAGATCCATTATAAATCATTTCACAGGGAATTTCAATAATATCCATTCTTAAAGGAAAACTGCTATCAAGTTTGCCATCTCCAAGTTTTGCTAACCATCCACTATAAGCAGAATCCTCTGATTTCATATTTGTTGTAAGAGACAACTTTCTGAAACATCCCCAAACATCACAGTACTTTAAACCTGTTTGTATTATGGCCGATCGCATAGCATGCAGTATAATACTGAGACATTGTTGAAAATCCCCTCTGAGGAGAACTTTCCCACCAAATGCAACATTCAAATTCATAATTTCTCTTAGTAGTCTGTCTATGGCGTTTATAGCATGAGTGAATGTCATGGTGCATTCATCAATAATAAGAAGTTGGGTCTTTTTAATGGTTTTAGCAACTTCATTCTTTATGTCAAGTCTAGAAATTGAAGTTTCATTTAATGGAATTGGTCATTTATATTGGGAATGAAAGGTTCTTCCACCAAGAAGTAAATTTGCAGCAATTCCTGTAGATGCTGTGGGTAAAATAGCACCACCACAACCTTTAATACAATGTATTAAGACTTTATAAAGATATGTTTTTCCACTACCACCTGGACCATCCAAGAAAAAGCATTTGGGGTGTACAGTTTGATCTCCAATGGCTGAAGTTATAGTCCGAAAGGCTGCCAACTGTTCATCATTCAGAGAATTTATCAAAATCTCTGCCTGTTGTTGCTATATGATTCATCACATGTATTTGTATTCATTAATAAAGGACAGTCTGGAAGTTTGAAATGTGAACATTTCATCATTTCACTCCATGTAAGGTGAATACCCCCTGAATTTTGTTAAGGGCATGTGTTTCACAGTTTGCCTCCCCAGGTGGTATCTGGTGCTGCCTTCCCCACCTCCCCTGTCACTGATCTGGGGCCCAGACCAGTGGGTGGTGTCTGGCGCTGCCCAGCCCACCTCTCCAGGTCCCTGATCTGGGGCCCAGACTGACTGGCAGCATCTGGCGCTGCCTGCCCCACCTTTAGTATGCAAATTTAACCACTATCTTTGCATATTTGTTCTTAATTGGTTGGTGGGCTTGGCTTGTGGGTGTAACAGAGTGAGGGTCAATTTGCATATTACTATTTTATTAGATTTGATAACTTACTAAATGATCAACCTAATAAAACTAGTACCCATCTGACACCACAATATTATTGACTATATTTCCTATGTTATACTTTACATCTCTGTGACTATTCACTAACTACTAATTTATACTTCTTTTTTTTTATTGATTTTTTTTACAGAGAGGAAGGGAGAGGGATAGAGAGTTAGAAATATCGATGAGAGAGAAACATTGATCAGCTGCCTCCTGCACACTCCCTACTAGGGATGTGCCTGCAACCAAGGTACATGCCCTTGACTGGAATTGAACCTGGGACCCTTGAGTCTGTAGGCCGACACTCCTTCCACTGAGCCAAACTGGTCCCTAATTTATACTTCTTAATCTCTCTCCCTTTTCCACTCATCCCTACAACCATCCTCCCATCTGAGAACCATCAAAATGTTTTCTATGAATCTATTTCTGTTGTTTGTTCATTTATTTTGTTTTTTTAGATTGCTCATACAAATTAAATCATCTGGCATTTGTCTTTCTCTGTCTGATTCATTTAATTCACCACAATACCTCTAGGTTCATCCATGCTGCTGCAGATAGCAAGATTTTATTCATTTTTATGGCTAACTTATATTCCATTGTATATATGCATCACTTCTTTATTCATTCATCTACTGATAGATACTTAAGTTACTTCCATATCTTGGCTACTGTAAATAATGGTGCAATAAACATATGGATGCATATGTCTTTTCCATTTAGTATTTTGGATTTCTTCGATATATATCCAGAAGTAGAACTGCTAGGTCCTTTTTTTTGTCTCTTGTTATATAACCTTAGTTTGTTTGTTTTTTAGCCTTAGTTTTAAAGTCTATTTTATCTGGTATAAGTATTACATTTCAAGCTTTTGTTTGTTTTTTGGTTTTTTGTTTGTTTTCATTTCATGAAGTATTTTTTCTATCCCTTTACTTTTAGTCTGTGTGTCTTTCGATCTGGTCTCTTAAAGACAGCATATGTAAGAATCTCATTTTGTTATCCATTCAGTCTCTATATGTCTTTTGATTGAAAAATTTAATCTGTTTGCATTTGAAGCAATTGTTGATAGATATGTATTTATTGCCATTTTATTATTTATATTTTTATTTTTTTTTCTTCTTCTTAAAGAAAACCCTTTAATATTTCTTGTAATATTGGTTTAGTGGTGATGAAGTCCTTTAGCTTTTTCTTGTCTTGGAAGCTCTTTATTTGTTCTTTGATCCCAAATAAGTTTGCAATATTATTGACTATATTTCCTTTGTTACACTTTACATCTCTGTGACTATTCACTAACTACTATGGGTAGAGAAATGTTGGATGTAGGTCCTCCTTTTTCATCACTTTGAATATTGTCAATCCCTTCTGGACTGCAACATTTCTATTGAGAAATCTACTGACACTCTTATGGAAGCTTCCCTGTGGGTAACTAATGGTTTTTCTCTTGCTGCTTTTAAGTTTCTCTCTTTGTCTTTAACCTTTGGCAATTTAATTAAATGATATATTCTGTTTGATGCACTTTTTATTACTAATAAAATTTAAATTATTTAAATGTATTCATTAATTATTTTTATGTTTCTTTTGTGAATTGTTCCTTCATGTTATTTTGTTATTTTAGACACGTCATTTACTCTTGTTGAGGTTCAACTTCCATAGTTGTAAAATGTCAATAGATTGCACATCTCAAGAGTGAAGTATAGATAAGTGGGCTAATGTCAATGGAAGCACTTTAAAGGCAAAATAGCAAAAGAATAAATATTTATTTATTTCACAAATATTTACTGAGCACCTATTGTACTAAGCTCTGTGCAATACTTAGTGGAAGATACTAAAGAAATGTAGTCCATGGTCTGTCATGCAGATACACTGGTGGGTCTAAAATGGTTTTGGAACCCTCAATGGGTACCTAGATGTTGTCAAATGATGAAGAGATACCTAAAGACAAGAGCTACATTGACAAGTTCTCTGAATTGCTTCCCTGGCTGACCTGGTCAAGTATATATTGCCACAAAGTCCAATGACTCTGGACACTGAATCTGAAGGGAATAAAAAGCATCAGCAAAAATGTTGTGTCTTCCCTTCATTTTAATTGTAAAAGACTCTTAAAAAACAATTATGTGTTTCAGAAACATTCTTCCTATTGCTGATCAGGCAGTAGGTAGCAGGTAGAACCTCTGTATCTTGGGAATTATTATGCTAAAACAACAACCACAAAAATAACTCTGTAGTCAGCAGGCACTGTACTCAAAAAAGTCAAAAGACCACAGCAGCAGCTCAGTTCAATAAAGGAGATTCCAAACACATCAATAGGTGCCAGGGTGGACTTGGGGTTAGGTAAATTACTTCTCATAGTTTTTTAGTTACTGGCTTATGTTTATTATGTATTTGTTATTGAATAGGCATTTCTCTCATGTGGCTGTGTATTATTCCATCTATTTGGAAAAAATGCAGATAGCCACTATTTTAATCTCTTAGTAAATGAACATTTTCTCTCTCAATAGAAATAAGACTGGCATTTTCACATCTTCAGATTGGGTTACATTTTCAAAATAAAAACTTTTCCTTAGTTCCTGTTCTTTTGTGCTTTTAATGATAAACTTGAAATCTGAAGTAATGGATCAGAGAGAGCAGTGACTAATGTAAATCAGTCTCAATTTTTTGGTTTATTCTTTTCTGTAGGTTTCAACACACCTTTGTAACATCTGAGTAGCAATTTATGGCAATTTTCCTGCTAAAATGGGCCTTTAAAAAAGCACTTGCCTCCCCCCATTCCTCAAAGAGACCTACTTAGCTCTTATTCATCACTTGGGACAATCCATCAGAATATGCCCACCAGCAGGACAGCTGGAGTATTATAGAAAGAGTTCAGTCTAGGACTAGAGATTTGGGTTCAAGTCTCAGCTCTGCCACTTACTAGCTCTGTAACCTCAGGAAACTCTCTTTGAATTTCAGTTTAGGGTTCAGTTTTTTGAGCCTTTAGGTTTTTTATCTGTGAAAGAGAATTTGGGAACTTAAAAGATTTCTAAATTCCCTTCAGTATCTAAGAACACAATATCCTCTGCACTATAAGACATATAGATATAGAACTACTAAAAGTCTTGACCTTTTCTGTCTCTGAAGAAATATGCAGGCACTCAATACATATTTCTAGAACTCCTCCTATGTGCCAAATATTGCATTCTGTGATGGAAAAACCTAGAGGAATAAAACAAAGTCACTGCTCTCAAATAAGTCATAACATAGACTATGAGACAGGTCGAGAAGAAATTTCAACACAAAGAAATGATGGCTATGAGGAGATCCCTTTAAAGATCTCTTTCATGTAGCAAAAATTTGAGAGTTTTAGAACTTATCACTTCCAAAAAAGAAAAGGTAGAGTTTTGAAGTGCAGAGAAGATAGTATTAAAGTTGAACTAAAAAGTCTTTATATGTACAAAGTATTATTGCACTTGAGATGATAAATAAAAAAGTTAACTATCACCAGTTATACAAAGTCACACATGTGAAATAATAAACATAGAGTTAGGTTGGAAATCTATACTAATAAAAGGGAAATATGCTAATTAAACTGGACATCTTCCAGATGTCCTTCCGGACAAAGCTATCGTGGCAGGGGCCAAGGCAGAGGTGGTTAGGGGCAATGAGGCTGGCAGGGGGGAGCAGTTAGGGGCTGATCAGGTTGGCAGGCAGAGGCGGTCAGGGCCCAGCGGTCCAGGATTGGGAGAAGGATGTCTGACTGTCAGCAGTCAGACATCTTGAGAAGGAAAAAAGGGCTAATTCAAAGGTAACCCTGATGTTCTGGGGGAAATGACCTTCAGCTGAGGCACTACCTCCTTCACCAAAACTGGATTAGCAAAACAAAGCAGAAGCGCTGCCCTGAGGGAAGGGTGGATTGTTAGCTGACACGGTAACCTTGAAACACCTGGGAAAGGGTGGATTGTTAAACTGGGTGGAATCCTTGGAACACCTGGGGAAAGGGAGGTTGGGAGTTTCAGTTCCTCTAGGGCCTGGAGGGAGGGAACACATTTGTAATAAGATTAACTCAGGAAGCATATATGAGGAAGGGCTCTGAGTGTTACTTTGCTCTGATTTGGAACATTTTCCAGAGACCGTGCGTGATTAAAACCATGCTTTCTCCACTCCTTCAAAGAGCATCGCTTAGTTTTTTTTTTGTTTTTTCTGCAACAATCTCCCAAGGGGTCCTGGATTGGAGAGGGTGCAGGTCGGGCTAAGGGACTCCCCACCCCCCACTAGCCCAGTGCACAAATTTTGTGCACCAGGGCTCTAGTTTAAAAATAAAAAAAAAAGAAATGAAGGAAGGGTGGAAGGAAAGGAAAATTAAAACCCCTCAAATAAAGCATATCTGCTTATATTTTTAAATAGGATAGATTGCCTAGCGCAGGTGTGGTAGTGCTATGTGGGATGGCAAGCTTGGATTCTCCTCACAGGTTCTTGTCCTAAGAAGTTTAAAAAACAAAATTCTCTGATGAAAAGATTTTTTAAAAAATGTGGAAGTTTATTGCAAGTGTATACAAATTCCCCCTGAAGAAGGGTCCCCAAATTGGGAAAACCTCTCTCTATAAAATGGGGAAAATCTAGTCTTCTGAGTCTCTGTCTACAGGTTTATAAATGCTGGAAGCTTCTTTGTTCGTGACACTTTCTAATTGGACCATTTCTCATTTTATGTTCCCTGTGCTTTCCTAATTGGCTACTTTCCCTCTTTTCCCTGCATGGTATCAGTTTCAAAGTTTCAAAGCTCACCTAGTGGTCCCTCTTCTTCTTCCCCTCATCTTGTAACATTCTTGTAAACAATCATGTGGCTTGGAGCTATGCATTCCTCCCCCATGGACTCCCCTTCCCTAAAATGGCTTCTTTCTGTCTCTAAAGTCCTTTTAGTAAGAGCTTGGAGGAGGGGGATACAGGAAAGGAATAGGAAATATCTGTAATACTATCAACAATATTTAAAAAATAGGATAGATTGCCTTTTATGAGAGTCAATACTATTCTTTGAATAAATATTTACTAAACATGGGCCAGATGCTGGGAAGAAAACAAAGGTGAGCCTGACAGGGGGCACAGACTTGAAACAGGTAACTGCTTGGGATCCTGCCCCTAAATACTGTGATACTCTCTAGAAAGTATTGAAATAATATACAAATGAGTGATCCTCTCCTCATATGTGAAAAGAAGGGAGAGACCCAAGCTGATCCTGTCACCAAATGCAAACATGGAAAATAATTACTGGCAGATAAAATTAGTCCAGTCAGCCTGTCAGAAAATGTCAGCCGGTGAAACGGCATGAAAGCCTGTATGGTGCTCTGTTCTCCATTGCACTGAGTATGTCATCTTTCTCAGAAAGTTGCAAGCTCATTTTTTTCTTTTTTTAAAATATATTTTATTGATTTTTTTTCTTTTTCTTTCTTTCTTTTTTTTTTATAGAGAGAGAGGAAAGGAGAGGGATAGAGAGTTAGAAACATTGATGAGAGAGAAATATCAATCAGCTGCCTCCTGCATGCCCCCTATTGGAGACTGAGCCCATACCAAAGTACATGCCCTGGACCAGAATCAAACACAGGAACCTTCAGCTGACACTCTATCCATGGAGCCAAACCGGTTAGGGCAAGCTCATTTTTTCTTAAGAAACTTCACCTTTATGTTACCCTGCACTTCTCAGTGACATCCAGAGATTTAAAAAAAAAAAAAAATACATGTAATCGTTAACCTGTTCTGTGTTGTCTCTACTCTTAGTTTTCTAATAAACTCACTCAAGAAATGGCCTCATTCTGTTGGTTAAGTCATTGAGGACCAAGTAATTCTTCAATCATCTATTAGTCAGGGCCTTTGGGACATAAATTACTTTACTCTACATTCTCCACAGTTCTCCAGTTTATATTCTTTCAATACTTTCACCCAGTTTCTAAAAATAAAGTTTTTGAGTACTTGCTACATGTAAGATACTGTTCTGGGCTTTTCCTTCATAGAACTTCCCCACATAGAACCAAGTAAAGGAACAAGCAGAAACAGAAGCAGTCATGTTTAGGTTAAAAAACAACAAACAAATAATGCAGCCAGTATGGAAAACAGCATGGAGGTTCTTCAAAAGATGAAAAATATAACTACCACATGACTCAGCTACTCCACTTCTGGGTATTTATCCAAAGAAATTCAAAACATCAATTCAAAAAGAGATATCCACCACTATTTCATTGCAACATTATTTAAAATAGCAAAGATATGGAAACAATATAAGTGACCATCAATAGATGAATAAATGAAGAAGTAGTGCACATATACCATGGACTATTACTCAGTCATTAAGAAGAATGAAATCTTGCCTTTTGTGAGGTTTGGATTTTAATTTTACAGCAATAGGTATTTGCCTATTGTAAAGAGTAAGCCAAACAAAGCAAGACTGAATGAAGGGAAGAATAGTGTTCAAGCTAAAAGGGTATGGTGACACAAAGGTTAGGATGATGTTCAAGAAATTGAGAATCCAATGCATTTGGAACATAAAGTAGGAGGATCAGAGAAGTGAGATATCCTGTTTGAAGTGTAAATAGAGCTACAACACTAAACTATTAAAACCACATCGGGGACTTCATATTTCATTTGAAGAATATTAGAGAGACATTAAAGAGGTCCATAAAGTGGAATGCCAGAATCAAATGCATGCTTTAGGAAGCTCCCCTGGCTGTAATATGGAGGACAGATTCTGGAATGTCAAGACTGTACTGAGGGAGGGAAGCATGAAGACTGTTGCAGGGGAACAGGGAGAAAATGATAATAGCCTGGCCTCAGGTGATATAGCAATGGAGATGGAGAAGGGTCAACAGATGGGGGAATTCAAGTTAAAGTCCCCAGGACTGAACAACACAGAATCTAGCTACTCCACAGAGACGTAAGACACAGCAGGATTCTGTCCCTTCTACCACAGCGGACCACTTCAAGAGACATATTCAACAATATGAACTAGCACTGGCCATAATACAGGTACTACATCCAGTAGGGTTTTCTTAGTTGCAAATAATGCAAGCTAACCTTAGCAAGTTTAAATGGAAAATAATTCATTAAAGAATACAATGTCACTCACAGAATTTCCTGAAGAGCCAGAGAAGCGTAATAAAGGTTCCTGAGCCAGGAATCATGGTGACATCACACCACGTACTGCTTCCATTGACATTATCACTGCCTCCCTGGCTAGCCGAGGCCTCACAGCTACCTCTCCACATGGCCATGGTCATTGGGTATAGGCTCCGTTGCTTTAGAAAATCAGATATAACTGGCACCATCCTTACCACAGTGTGTTTTCCTCCAGGTATCTTTTTATTTGTAACACTAACTTCCAATTTGAAGTTTGGTGACAGTATTTTCCCTGCCTGCAAGCACCAAATATACATACCCAAACCCTGACTACAAGGAAAGGCAAAAAAGCATTTTTTTTTTACTTTTATACTGATAGGTGATGATTGATAAGGTAGTAAGTTTCTCAAATACAGAAGAATGTTCAAGGGTGGCCTAAAAGAATAACAGATGTTCACTTAGCGAGGTGCACTTCTAGAAATAATTAGGGCTGAAGTCTTAATTAGTCTGCATAAAAGTAAAGAAATGATAGGGTCAGAAACCAATAATGGTCACAGGTAAGTGGACTGACCTCAAAGCAATCAGGAAACTAAAAAGGAAAAATAAAAAGAAACTAAGAAGGGATAACCAATATCAATACACAAATCCACTCACAATCTTCAAACTACATGGTATGCCTTTATTTTATAAATGCATTCTTCAAACTATTTTAAAAATAGATATTATTGGCTCAGTGGATAGAGCATCGGCCTGTGGACTCAAGGGTCCCAGGTTTGATTCCGGTCAAAGGCATGTACCTTGGTTGCGGGCACATCCCCAGCAGTGAGTGTGCAAGAGGCAGCTGGTCAGTGTTTCTCTCTCATCGATGTTTCTAACTCTCTGTCCCTCTCCCTTCCTCTCTGTAAAAAATCAATAAAATATATATATAAAAAAATTCTTTGCTTTTAAAAAAATAAAAATAAAAATAAATAAATAAATATTAAAGAACACAACAGGAACTGACTCTCAGAAGCAATCCTGTGGTGAATCCTTATATGAAGCATTATTCCTTAATGTGTTCCATAAACCCTGGTTGACTTTATAGGTTTACTCAAAGTAGGACACAAGTGCTAAACGGAAAGAGATACTGGTTATTAATGATGCAAGAAATATCTGGTGAAGGATAATGTGTCTGTGGTTGAAACCTATGACCTGGTTATATAAGAAGTCATATGAGGCCCCTCTGGCAAAGTGCTGAGGGTTACAGAGGGCCCAGGAAATCTAATTGTTGAAAAAGAAAACAATGTTATGGAAACCTAAAAGCCACAAATTAACTCCTAATTTACTGACCAATTCAACAAGGAGGTCAAGCATTCCTGAACCCTTCTCATGAAAACAATACTAGGCTAGGAAGCCAGTAATGGGTAGGCAATTAACACAGTCCTTACCCTTAAGAAACGCACAGTCTAGTGAGGGAGACTGATCTGTAGACAACAATTATAATAAATAGCAGAGAGACCCAATAGCTATGAATAGAGCTCAAAGAGGTATTCTGAGTTCAGAAGGAGAAAGCAATTAATTGTGGAATGAATTGAGTTAACAAGAAGGAGAAGGTGGTATCTGAGCTGGGTTATAAATATTGCTACAATCTGAATATTTCTGTTCTCCCAAAATTGATAAGTTGAATTTTTACTTTTCAAGGTGATGGTATTAGGAAGTGGGGCCTTGGGGAGGTGATTAGGTCATAAGGCGGAGCCCTTATGAATGGGATTAGTGCTTTTATAAGAGGCAGGAGAAAGCTTCCTCACCTCCTGCGTCCCTGCTCAGGGGGAGGACACAGTTCCAAGGCACATTTAGGAGCTACAAAGCATGCTCTCATCCCACAACGAATCTGCCAGTGCTTGATCTTGAACTTCCTATCCTCCAGAACTGTGAGAAATAAATTTGTTGTTTATAAGCCACCCAGTGTATGATTTCCCCATCCTCTCACCCCAAGACCCTGAAAGACCAAGACAAACATAAACCCGAAAGACAGATGGCTAATGGCTAAGGGGAGTGAGGGATAGGCTTAACACCCTCTGAAGACAGAGACTAATTCAAGTCACAGGAGCTCAGATGCTCTCTTTGAGTTAATCTTTCCCATGGCAACTTTCTTCTACAGCAAAGCTTTTTATGTTTCTTGGGTTTAAACAAGATCATCCACTTTCCATCAGGTCTTGCATAAATGAATAAACAGAAGCTCAAAGAGGGAAATCTGATCACCAACAGGTTTTCAGCCAGTAATAATTGTATGGCCTTGAGCAATATACTAGTACTTTCTGAGCTAGCATTATCAAGAAATATACAATGGGAGCAAGCCACAAAGACTCCACCTATGAAGTTTACATCTTCTACCAAACACATTTAAAAGGATAAAGAAATGTGTGCAATTAAGTTTGTAAGTTTATTTGACTCAAAATATCACTTCAATAGGTAATCAATAGAAGTCTTAAAAATCCAGTGTGGATTTTATTTACCTTATGGTACATTTCAATGCAATCTAGCCATATTTCAGGTTTTCTTTTTAAAAAAAAAAAAGTTTTTCTAAATATATTTTTATTGATTACAGAGAGGAAGAGATAGAAACAATGATGAGAGAAAACCATTGATCTGCTGCCTCCTGTATGTCCCATACTGGAGATTGAGCCTACAACCCTGGAATGTGCTCTTGACCAGGCCTCAAACCCAGGACCTTTTGGTTCCCAGGTTGACTCTATCCACTGGAGAAAACTGTCAGGTTCTCATTAGCCACATGTGCTTGGTGGGTATAATACTGGACAGTGCAGTTCTATATCTCAGCTTCCTGGTCTGTGAAAAGAGGATAAAATCACCTAGGCCGCTGGAAGGAACACGAGAGATCTGTTCCTGGAAACCCCTGCATCCGCCCTGCCCTAAGGACACGCCCAATAAATCCTATTTCCTAAGGTCTTTTCTCTCATGGCACTGCCTTGCTTCAAGTCTCCGCCCCTTTCCCCGCCCCCTTCAGGCTCCTGGCAGAAGCAGCCCTGTCATAAATGCAGTGCTCTTTGTGGCAGCAGAGTCTTTAACTACAGTGTGTCTGGCTCCTGCTTCTCGCACCCTTTACCTCATTGGCTCTGCGTCCCCGCTCAGGGCTAGGGCCCTGTGGCTGCAGGGCTGCTGAAGGGGTCCAAGGCTTGGTTGTGAGTGGAGGCAAGGAACCAGAGCTACCCGTGTTAGCTGCGCCTGGAAGCATGGATGTGAGCGAACTTCTCAGCTACCAGCCCAACAGGGGCACAAAACGTCCCTGGGATGATGAAGAGGAAGAGCTGCAAATGCCCAGGAAACAAGCTGGTACTGGAGAATGTGGCCGTTTTAGGGAAGAGGAAATGGAGGTGGTAAAAGAAGCAGATCACCAAAAAAGGTTACTTCAGATTATGGACAGAGAGGGTGAAGAGAAAGGGGAAGAAGAGGAACCACTGGATGCCAGTTCAGTGAAGAAAATGATCCTCACATTTGAAAAAAGAACATACAGAAACCAGGAGTTGCGGATCATGTTTCCAAACAATCCAGAGAAGTTTATTGAATCCGAGCTGGACTTAAATGACATCATTCACAAGATGCACGTGGTAGCAACCATGCCAGACCTGTACCACCTCCTCGTGGAGCTGAATGCTGTTCAGTCTCTTCTGCGGCTGCTTGGACACGATAATACAGATGTGTCCGTAGCTGTGGTTGATCTGCTTCAGGAATTAACAGATGTAGACACTTTCCATGAGAGTGAAGAGGGAGCAGAAGTACTCTTCGATGCTCTGGTGGACAGACAAGTGGTGGCCCTGCTCGTGCAGAATCTGGAGCGCCTGGATGAGTCTGTGAAAGAGGAGGCGCAGGGCGTGCACAACACTCTGGCTATTGTGGAAAACATGGCTGAGTTCCGGCCGCAGATGTGTGCGGAGGCCACCCAGCAAGGCCTTCTGCGGTGGCTGTTGCAGAGGCTGAAAGCAAGGATGCTTTTTGATGCCAACAAACTGTATTGTTGTAAAGTGCTGGCCATATTGCTGCAGGACAGGGATGCAAACAGGGAATTGCTTGGGGAGCTGGATGGGATCGATGTGCTTCTTCAGCAGTTATCCATGTTTAAAAGACATGATCCTCGCACTGCGGAGGAGCAGGAAATGATGGAGAATCTGTTTGACTCACTCTGCTCCTGCCTGATGCTCAGTTCCAACCGTGAGCGCTTCCTGAAGGGCGAGGGTCTTCAGCTGATGAATCTCATGCTCAGAGCAAAGAAGACTTCAAGGAGGAGTGCCCTGAAGGTGCTGGACCATGCCATGATTGGGCCCGAGGGCACAGACAGTTGCCAGAAGTTTGTTGACATTCTTGGCTTGCGAACCATCTTTCCTCTCTTTATGAAATTTCCCAAGAAGATCAAGAAAGTGGGAACCACTGAGAAGGAACATGAAGAGCATGTGTGTTCGATCCTGGCGTCCCTTCTGCAGAACCTGAGAGGGCAAAGGCGAACCAGGCTACTGAATAAATTCACTGAAAATGACCATGAGAAGGTTGACAGACTTATGGAGCTGCATTTTAAATATCTGGATGCCATGCAGGTGGCGGACAAGAAGATTGAAAAGGGAAAGCATGACAGGGTCCGGCGAGGGGAAATCCTAGACGACTCTGAAGATGAGTTCTACCTGTGGCGTTTGGACACAGGGCTCTTTGTCCTGCAGCACATCTGCTACATCATGGTGGAGATCTGCAACGCCAGCATCCCCCAGATTCGGCAGAGGGTTCAGCAGATCTTAAACATGAGAGGAAGCTCCATCAGAATGGTCAGGCACATCATCAAGGAGTACACGGAGAACATCGGGGATGGCTGGAGCCCAGGGTTCTGGGAGAGTGAGCAGAAGCGCATCCTGGGCCTGCTAGGCAACTTCTAGAGCCTGCCCTGGACCGCATGGGTACACTCTGAGCCTTCCTCCCAGTTTCTACTTGGCTCAATGTAACTTTTCAACAAATGAAATTATTGGTTTTTTTAAAAATAAATAAATAAATAACACTTCCCCAGTAGGAACCTTCTAAGGCTGGTGTTTTGATCCACTTACTGAGCAATCTATCTTTACCTACTTGCCTCTAAAACAGCAGTTGCCAACCTTTTGGACCCCATGGACCAGAGGTTGGCAACCACTGCTCCAAAGGTTTCCTTAAACCAGTAGTCGCCAACCTTTCAGACCTCCCGGACCACCAGTGGTCCATGAACCACTGGTTGGCTACTGCTTCTCTAAAACATAGGCTGACTATTACATTTAACAACAGAAAACTCCACATTATAGGGGGAGTAACTCACACAAATTAGGAATTATCCAGCAGGATTTCTCCTCGGCAAAGTATCTTTTCCCAACTGCCAGTCACCTCTATGTGAAATGCCCACATTCTGTAATGCATTTCTTTGGATCTTAGTGTCTACTTTTGGCTTCAACAATTTCCAGCTATAATGCCAATGCCCTTGGAAGGAAAGATCCCTTAAAATCTTACCAGCCCACTCAATTATACTTCTCTTGTCAGTACCTCTCTTATTGTACTTAGTTTCTTCCTTGCATTATCTCTACTGAAGTCTTTGTTCTTTGGCTTCCCTCCCTGGTTTCTAATATTCTCAAGAGCAGAGATCACATCTTATTTATCTTTGGGATCTTGGCAACGAATACTCTGCTTGGGTATAATGCACAACAGGTATTCAATGCCAGATTTTCCACTCAAAAGCTGTGAAATCTTGACAAAGTCATTTACCTTCCTGGGTTTCCTTGTCTAACCTATCTTTGAAATAAAAACATTCTAACTTCCCAAGTTGTTAGAATACTTGCATGGCAACACACCCAGTAATCTATAAATTACTATCATCATCATCTAATCTAATAAAAGAGTAATATGCAAATTAACCATTACTCCAAGACACCTAAGACATACCCATCAGCCAAGACATGCCCACCAGACAATCAGAGCAACTGTATGCAAATTAACCCAGCCAAAATGGCTGCAAGCAGCCATGGAGCTAGAGCAAACAGGAGGCTTCATTGCCTGGCTAAGCCTCCGCTCAAGGCAACAAAGTTTCAATTATAGAAGATAAATAAACTCCAGAAACCTGATTCCATTCAGCCTCACTGGGATGTTGGGTCAATGGGAGCTGTGGGCAGCCTGAAAACGGCCCTCAGCCCCTCACCCAGGCTGCCCAGGCACCCCAGTAGGGACCCAAACCCTGAAAGGACTGTGGGCAGCCTCACCCAGGCTGGCCACACTTCATGGGATGAGGGTTCCCACTGGGGGGCTTGGCCAGCCTACAAACAGCCATCAGCCCCTCACCCAGGCTGGCCAGGCAGGACAGCAGGTGGACATCCCCCGAGGGGTCCCAGACTGTGAGAGGGCACAAGCCAGGCTGAGGGACCCCCCGAGTGCACAAACTTTTGTGCACCGAGCCCCTAGTATATAATAAAATTCTAATATGCAAATTGACCAAATGACAGAATGACTGGTAGAACAACCAGTGGAAAGACCTGTGACTATGACACACACTGACCACCAGGGGGCAGATGCTCAATGCAGGAGCTGTCCTCAGTTTACAGGCCCCAGGCCAGCCAAGGTGGGTGCCAGCGGGGGGAGGGGGGCTCCACAATTGCCTCGCCAGTCACCCCATAGATCGGCCCTGATCACCAGCCAGGCTTAGGGACCCTCTAGCACAAATATAAATCAATAGTTACATTCAATTAGCATAGTTTCTGGCCATTAAGTGTGTGCTGATTAAATGAGGAACAAGGGTACAACTCTTCCATAAACAAGCCATGGCAGAAGGGCCTGAGTTCAGCCAGGGTCAGAGAGGAGTGCGAGCTACTCTGAGAATAATGATGTTGGCACCACAGTGTTTATTAAACTCCATTTCATTTTCAAAATTGAGCTATCAGCTGTTATAAAGTGTGTATACATACTTTGGGGGGGACATATGTGTGTGTGTGTGTGTGTGTGTGTGTGTTTCTTTGATGCTGAGGCAAAGAGAAAATTTCATGTTGCCCTGGCCCCAGAGCCTCTCTCAACCAGGGATGTTGGGACTTTGGAGCTGTTAGGCCCAGCTTCCCAGATAGTCTGTGCTTCCTGGGCTGTCTCATCTGCAACTTCTCCCTGTCAGGATTCTTATTCATGTATCAGCTGTGTGGCCCAATTGCGATCTCTTCTTTTCATTTGCTGGTTTTTAGTTGTTTATCCAGGTTTATTCATTTGCTTCTCTTTGAATTTGTTATCTAAATATATATCTGCTGAGCATGAATTATTTTTACTTCTTTTCCTTCTAGTTTCCTGGCCAATTTTGAAAGCTGCCTCTCTAAACAGTCAATTTATAAGTGGGTGATTCGGAACATCTTTAAGCAAAGCTCATTCTCATTATTTTTATAAACCCCCTCCTTCCTCTCCGCTCTCCTCCACAGGAAACACCAACTCCATAAAAATCATGCGCTGTGTGAGGGATGTGGAGACATAATGAAGTAAATCCTGGGAAATGTGGTTGGTAGAACTATCCCTAGGAGCAGATGGCAGTTCTGAAGCAAAGAATGCTGGCACCAGGGATAAATCTTGAGACAGGCAGTGCCCACCCCTGGGGGGAAAAAATGCAGTGAAATGTTGATGTGACAGCAGCACCCTTGGGAGGGACATGTGAAGTTTGGGGATAATGAGGCCATGGGGACCACATGTGGTAGCACAGCTGCCTTGGTCACACACCATTTACACTGGGTGCTCTTGGAGGACAGATAGCCCTGCCTCTCAGGACAACACCATCTCTCAGGGTGTCTATAACTTAAGAGTAGGCTGCAGAGGTGGCTTCATCCTAGCTTAAGTTAGCTCTCAGCCCATCTGTTACCATTTATCTGGGTCAGTGATACTTAAGAATTTAACAAGTTAGAAGAAAAACAGTCTAGCTTGATTTCTTTTTCATATTAGAGAATCATCTGTAACCCACCTATATTACAAGTGTCCACTCCTAGATAAGGGTCTCTGATGATCTATTCAAGTTCAAGAATTCACATTCTTATGGATATAAAATAGCTGCTTAAAAACCTAATTGTTCATAAGTCAAAAAACCTCTACAGTTGCTATTGCACGGGGGAAACTAGATTACAGTGAGATATAATATTTTCCAGAGGAAAACATTTGGGTCTAAAATAAGGAAGCAGGAAGAACAAACCAGTGAAGGGAAAAGGAATGTCTCTCCAAAAGAGCCACCCACACAGTGAGCAGTGAGCAGGCCTCGGGTCTAGGACTAACAACCAGCAATTTATGCACGACTGTATGAGACCCACAGGGTTCTCTCTACAACAGCGAGGTTAACCAGCCTCTTTACTTGACTCAGAGTTGGAAGGAGGTTTGTTCAACTGGGTGTAAAACTGCCCAATCTATGCACATATATTAACTAACAAGAAAAATTTACTTCCCAAAAGTAAAGAAGCAGAATTTAAAATCCTGACTTTGTTTTTTGATTGTTTGTTTTTTTTTTAATAATCATGGAAAGAGAAGGGGGAGGGGAGAGAAAGGAGAACAGGGTGGGGGAAGAAAAAGAGGGAGAGAGAAACAGCTCTGGCATTACATCCCATATCTACAACCGAGCAAAGTTCGTAACCTTCCCTGAATCCTAGTTTCTTCATCTTTAAAGAAAGTAAAATAAGACCGATGCTGCAAAACATTATGAGGATCAAGTGTGAGATATTTGTAAACCATCATGGCACATGGAATAAGGGCAATGGGGGAATAATGATGATCATGATGACTAATGACAGCAACATCGAAGGAAGGGAAAAGGGGAAGAGAGAAGGTGAGGGAGAAAGGGGGAGGAAAATAAATCAACCAAATCTAACTGTAGAAAGAGGGGGAATAGCAATCCCTATAAAAGTAAGTCAAAGTCATGTACAGAGAAAGGGCAACATAGAAAGACAGGTTCCTTTTTAATTCAATTTTCTTCTAGATAACAGAAAAAGATTTTAAAAGCCCAAACAAGATTGAAACATACTGCTTCTAGCTCTTGAGAATTCCACAAAATGTAGAATTGTTTACTTTTTAATAGGAAGTTTGTTCTATTTTATGGATTTTCAAAAGCCCTGGGTTCAGCCCTGACTGGTTTTGCTCAGTGAATAGAGCGTTGGCCTGCAGACTGAAGGGTCCCAGGTTCGATTCCGGTCAAGGGCATGTACCTTGGTTGTGGGCACATCCCCAGTGGGAGGTGTGCAGGAGGCAGCTGATCGATGTTTCTCTCTCATTGATATTTCTAACTCTCTATCCCTCTCCCTTCCTCTCTGTAAAAAATCAATAAAATATATATTTTTTTAAAAAAGACCTGGGTTCAATTCAATTTTGAAAACACTTAATGAGGTCACACTAAGTCTCGGTTCTTGTACTAAGTGCTAGGCATCAGAAAACAAATAAATAGGAAAAAGGAATTTGTGATTTGGACAGGAAAAAACAAATTAATAGACCATGGAAGAGAATGCCAAGTAGTGATGCCACAAAATCACTACCAGAAAGAACACTTGGAGCACAGATAAAACAGTACTGAACTGTCTGATGGATATGGAACTCTTCACTGAAAAAGTAGCATTCGCATTGGGCCTGGAATATTTATTGACAAAGCAAGCAATAGAGGGAAACCCACCAGCTAGAGGGAACAGAATGACCAAGACTACAAAGTGGATGTTGATCAGATCTGTATTTCCGGAAGATAAACCTGGAGCTGATGTGGAGAATGAACTGAACTGGGTTTCTAGAAGGAAGCAAACCAGTTAATAGCACCTGCAGTATTTCAGGTGAGAGACAAGGGGGCCAAACTAAGTCAGAGGAAGGAGATGCTGGCCAAATCCAAACAAAAAATGATTTTACAAAAGTATCATATCACCCCAAAATAGCACGATTCTCCAAGTTATTGGCCATGTAGTCATCAAATCCATGAGCTAAACCCGGCACAACGCTTGCTTTTATAATTTTCTCCATCTCTTTATCTGGATTAGGGGTTCCCCATCTAATGTCCCATTATAGGCACCATTATAGGCACTGTCTTTTGAGTGCTTAGAACTTGCATTCCCAGGAAACACCCAGGCTTCAGACTTCCCTACTTTCTAATTCTTGAACAATTCTTGAAAAACTGAAGCAACTTGTCTACCTAAGCTTCCATATTCTTATTCTTTTATGAAAAACTAGAGGCCCGATGCACAAAATTTGTACAAGAGCCTTGGCCCCAGCCTCTGCTCTCCACAGCCACGGCCGGGGGTGGAGGTGGAAGGTCTCTGCAGCCTTTGTGGTGGCCCCTGCCAGCTGCAGCCACAGTTGGGAGTCTCTGCTGTCTCTGCCTTAGTCCCCACCCTCTACAGCTTTGTCTGAAAGGAAGGACGTAAGGAAGGATGCCTGGTCTCATTAGCATATTATGCTTTTATTATTATAGATTGGCTAGTTCCAATATTTCCAACTAAAATGTTCATGCTCATTTGGGGTATTTTAGCAGTTACCTCTTAGAAACATAACACATTGGCCCAAAAGGATGACTCTAATAGTGGGAATTTCTAACATGTTGGTATGTCAGAGTCAGGGCAGGGGAAGAGGAGATGGATAATTTGAAACAGAGAGCCACACCAGCACCCATCAGATAATCACATTTCCCAGTATTTTCCTGAGTCACAACTATGTGTGAGCAGCTGCTGTAGGAAAAAGAAATCCATCATTGATTCTAAACACAAGAAAAGGAAGAAAGACTTTTTTTTGTCTGTTTAAATGTATGTTCGCAAGTCCCATATGGAGAAGGGAAGGTTGGGTCTGCTTGACGTGCTGCATGATTTGCAAATGTGTCTCATTCTCCCTGCTATGAAGTAAGGTGTTACTACAGCCTTCCTGGTTTGGGGTGGGGTTCTTGGTGAAACCATGACGGCACATGTAGTGATCACAAAGAGCCTGGCAGCCTTGTGAGTGACGACTCATTGTGATGCGGGAGCTAAAGCTGCAAAGTGGAGAGGCAGAACCGAGACCCGCGTCAAAGTTCGTCTCCACTCGGCATTCCTGTGATAGAAACAAGCTCCTACAACCTGAAAGACAAGAGGCACCAAAGCACATCATCCCTAGTTCTCTCCCTCAGAGGATTTAAAACTTATTGAAGAGCTCGGGAAATGCAAGAATAAAATAAAAATTAGCAAAGGTAGGCATCTTGGTGTAGTGGAAAGAGCACTAGAGCAGAAATCAAGAAATCTTGATTCAAATCATGCATTTGCTATATACTGGCTGTGTATCCTCTTGGACAACTCATTAAGTGTATCTTCTCACCTATTACAGATTTATCAAGAATGGAAAATAGACTTAAAGTTGGGTGCCAACCAGCCAGTAGTGACTTCCTAGAGCAGTTTGATGTTATGAATTTTAAAATACACCTGGACTCAGTGGGAAAAGTGTCATTGATTAGCAATTACAATGACTACCATTAATTTGAAAGAGGAGAGTGTTGCCCTGGCCAGTGTTGCTCAGTGGTTTGAACATCGGCCCATTCACCAAAGGATCACAGGTTTGATTTCCAGTCAAGGGCACGTATCTAGGTCAGGGTGAGTACAGAGCTAACCAATAATAAGTCCTCTCACATCAATATTTCTCTCTCTCTCTCTTTCTCTCTCTTCTCTTCCCTGGCTCCACTCTCTCTAAAAATTAATGGAAAAACTCCATGAACCACCGAAGGCTGTTGTCATGGGGTGAGTCTTGCCCAGAGCCCCAACCGGTTTGGCTCAGTGGATGGAGTGGTGGCCTGTGGACTCAAAGACCCCAGGTTCGATTCCGGTCAAGGGCATGTACCTTGGTTTCGGGCACATCCCCAGTCGGGGGTGTGTAGGAGGCAGCAGATTGATGTTTCTTTCTCTCATCGATGTTTCTAACTCTCTATCCCTCTCTCTTCCTCTCTGTAAAAAATAAATAAAATATATTTTTTTAAAAAAGAGTTTGACAGTATAGAACCAACTGTCTGAAAACATGGAAATTTTTAAAGAAGATCTTCTAATTTGAGAGAACATCATATATTTTATTTTATTATCCATTTCCTTCTATTTTTTTCATAGTCTTAAAAGTAAAGAGACTGGATTTCATAGGGTTAGAAACCACCTGTGGAGAGGAAAGTCAAGTAGAACAGTAATCAGTGAACATAAGGAATGAGCTGCTAGGGAGATGACTGTGACAGAGCACATAACCAGTGTGGTTGACAACACCTACAGAATGCTATTTCTAGAGATGCAGAGATGGCGGAAAGTGGTAAGAGGAACAGGAAGCCAAGTGTGGGATGAACCAAAAACACTCAGGAGGGCCTTTCCTGTTCCTGAAATTCCTTCAGACACTCTCAAAATTGGATTTACCTTTTTTTACAATGGTTACTTCTCAGTATCTACACTAGTTTTCATTAACAGTTTCCAAATGCAAATATCTCTGTCCCTCAGAATGACCCGTGTGGGAGAAGAGTTTGGGACAGGGGCCTTCATATTCAGCTTCTTAGCAGCACTGAAAGCTGTATATCCAAAGCCAAAACCAGCTCATGGAGAGCTCTGAGAGGATAAGAAATATGTATCTATTGGGGCGGAGGGGACAGAAGCAGGGCGAAGCCTGACTTGCCTGAGGAACAGCACCTTTGTAGAAATTACTAAAGGAAATCATTTCTCCAAGCAATAAAACCCTGTGCAAGAGCACATGGCTTATGGGCAGAGCAGAAACTGAGTTTCAGCCCCAGCTCACTTTGGCAGTCTGTCACCCTTATGTGAGGCACAACCTGAACAATCACATAGGATAGCCCTGTCTGGCCCACTCCTCCCATGCACTTACCTTTGAAAACAATGGTCTTCCTCTTTCTTCTACTGCAGGGATCCTGACTCACAAAAGTGTCAGCTGGAGACTGCAAAGCTGTAACCAACCAGCAAAATGCGCTGAATTAAAACACATACCATTTCTTTCAGCTCTAGCCTTGCCACTTAGTGAACTGAATTTGGGCAAACTATTTCACCTTGAGGGATTTTATAGATTGCAGCAGTGGCTGTAATTCTTCACAGTGCCTTCCATCTATCCATGAAATCTATATTTCCACCTCTTAAATATGAGGCAGCTGTATGACTTGTTTTGGTCAATGAAATGCATTGGAAGCAATGTGATGCCAGCGCTGAATCTGAGCTCAGTAAGCCCTTCACATTTTCACTCAATCTCTTAAAATGCTGCATAGCCACCCTGTGAACAATCTCTGCTTAGCCTGCTGGGAGATGAGAAACCATGTGGAGCAGACGTGAGCTGTCTCACCTGAGGTCCTCCTAAACCAGCCAGTCCCCAGCTGACCTAGCAGCTCACCAGAGACCCACAAGTGATCCCAACGCAGTCTAACAGAAATAAAAATCTGAGGACAGAATAGTTTGCCAACCAGCAGAATCTTGAGCTAAATAAATGGTTGTTGTTTTATGCAACTAAGTTTTAAGTGATTTGTTACATGGTAGTATAAAATTGATGCATGGGGCCATGCTTCATTTGAAACTTGAGGATTAATCCCTATGTTTCATTCTAGTTAGAATACCAGTAAGATAATAAGTTGTCCAACCCAGTTACCACAATGTTATCTTCTTTCTCTTTATTGGAATTTACAGAAATGAGGGAAACACGATTGGCAGTAGCCTCCTTCCAGGCTCCTCTCAAAACCTTCTTTCTCTATAACTTACTAGTCACATAAAAAAAAATAAGCCTGAAGTTAGGTAAAGAGAGACTTTCTTTGAAAGGATTATTGTAAGAGGGAAGGAGAGGACATTTGCAATTTGAAGACTATTGCATTAGAAAGAATACTCTATGAGATCTGTAAGTGTCTCAAAAGTCAAGCAGAAAAGGGCTTTTATCTATATTAATAAAAAGATAATCTGCTAATTAGACCAGAAGACCTTCTGGGAGACCTTCTGGATGTCCTTCCGGACAAAGCCAAGGTGGTGGGGCTGAGGCAGAGGCGATTAGGGGCTATCAGGCCAGGAGGGGAGAGCAATTGAGGGTGATCAGGCTAGCAGGGGTGAAGGGGAGGAGCACGCCAGCAGGGAGGGCAGTTGGGGGTGAGCAGGCTGGCAGGGGGGGCATTTGAGGAAAGTAGGCTGGCAGGGAGGGCAGTTGGGGGCGAGAAGACTGATAGGTGGGGGATAGTTTGGGGTGAGCAGACCAGCAGGCAGGTGAGCAGTTAGGAGCCAGCATTCCCAGATTGCAAGAGGGATGTCTGACTGCCAGTTTATACCCAATCCCACTGGGTCCCAGATTGGAGAGGGTGCAAGGCGGGCTGAGGGACACCCCCTCCCCATGCACGAATTTCATGCACCACACCACTGGTCTTAGTTGTAAGGATGAATGAGTAAGGATAGAAGAAACGAATGTGGGTAAGTGATGAAGGGATGGAGTGATGGGACAGTTGACCAGGGACTGTTTTCCCTGTGATTAGTTAATGCTCAGGACACCCAAGAAGAGCTTTTATGCTAATTCAGGCTGACAGAGGGGTGTCAAAGTTCAAAGGTCTGCAGAATGGAGAGAAGTCTAATTAATGTTTGATCAAGTCAAGGTAGCAGGTATTTTGTCCAGGCTGACCAGTAGGTACAAAGAGCTCTGCTTATCACTATGAGATGAAGAATCGGTATTTGTTGTGTGTATGTCTGACAATGTCATAGATAAACAAAAGAAATATCCATGAGTCTTACCTAAGTTATGTAAGAGAAATTCTTTGCAAAAAAAAATAAAAATCCCTATGTACAAAAGAATGGGGGGAGGGGGGCTGGAAGGGGTGGGAAAGATCTCTTAACAATCACTGTTTTCTAGGAGCACAGAGCTCAAGTAAAAGTCAACACTGTCATATTGGTCTTACCCAGGCCTGTTCATTCAGCCTATTCCTTCACCTGTGGACAAATCTGAGAAAATGAAAATTTCTTCCTCAAAAGTTTGGAGGCTTTTTTCTTCAATTGCTCATGTGAGTAATTAATCACCCTTTGGTACTTCCTTATTTGTGAATTATCCCTTCTTTAAATCATCTAATATAATAAAAGAGAAACATGCAAATTTGACCGTTACCACCAGCCAATCAGAGCAGCTGTATGGAAATTAACCCAGTCAAGATGGAGGCCAACAGCCATGGAGCTAGAGCAAACCAAAGGATTCTGTTGCAACTTGCCTAGGCTGGCTGAGCCTCTGCTCACAGCCA
>PVJC01011725.1:0-40977 GCA_004026665.1 Murina feae
CGGTGCCCAGTCCGGCTCAGCCTCGCCACTAAAGTGGTCAAGCCTGTTAGCCAGGCAGGTGCCGGGGGAGGCAGGGGGCCTGAGGGGCATAACGATCGGCGGAGTGATGGGTGGTGTAGGGGTGGGGAACGATCGGCGGGGTGGCGGGTGGTGTGGGGGTGGGGAGCCGATCAGCGGGTGGCAGGTGATGTGTGTGGGGGTGGGGAGCCAATCAGCGGGTGGCAGGTGATGTGTGTGGGGTGGGTGGGGTGAGATGTGTGGGTGGCAGGTGGCAGGTTGTGCGGGTACAGGCTGGGCCGAGGGACCCCCGAGTGCACAAATTTTTGTGCACCGGGCCCCTAGTCTCCACTAATAAAAGGGTAATATGCTAATTAGACTGGACATCTTTTGGACGATTTTCCAGAAGTCCTTCCTGATAAAGCCACCCAGGGTCCCAGGCACCTGCAGCTGGCCCTGGAAAACTGGCTGCAGTCCCGGGTGCCTGCGGCTGCGGCTGACCCAGGCAAAGCACCTACGGTCCTGGGTGCCTGCACGCGGCCGGCCAGGGTGAAGCCACCCACGGTCCTGGGCGCTTGCAGGATTGGGCCTAAACCGGTAGTCGAGCATCCCGAGGGGTCCCAGATAGGAGGTGCACGAATTTCATGCACCAGGCCTCTAGTCCTATATAATAAAGAGCTAATATGTTAATTAGGTCAAACAGCCAAGTGACCTTCCAGACGACTTTCGAGACGAAGTCGGGGCTGCAAGAGCTGGCCAAGGCTGCAAGGGGCTGCGAGGGCCAGCCGAGGCAGCCAGGACTGCCAGGGCTGTGAGGGCTGGCCAAGGCAGCCGAGGCTGCAAGGGCTGAGCCCCCAGCATGAATTTCATGCACCAGGCATCTACTTAGAACATAATAAAAAATGTGCCATATAATATAAAATGTACAGAGTGTTATATCATGTCCTAAATGTATCTCTCTAAATTTTTTCCTTAATACAGTTTCTCAGTCTTGGATGTCCTCATCAAATTCATAAGTAGCTAATAAATATTTTATTTTAAAATGTCCAACATCACAAAGGAATGCTAATTAAAAACAACGAAGTGTCAAGTAGCCTATCAGATGTAAAAATAATATCCCAGCTCATGATCAGGCAGTCCTTATAACAGTTGGGAAAGAGAAAAAAAGGATATTATGAAGATAAAAATAAAAACTAATGAAATAGAAAAAAACATAGAAAAGATAAAGATCAAAAAAAGTCAAGTTCTTTTAAGACTTTATAAGAGACAAACTGCTGAAAAGAAAAGAAATAAGGTACAAATAAATTATTATCAGTAAAGAAAAAGGGAACAAAATTACTGCTACCAGAGAGAATTTTAAAAAATAAGAAACATATTACAAATAATTAGAAAATATTTGAAAAATGAAAAAATTACTAAAAAAATACAAATTATCAAAACTCAATCAAGAGAAACCTTGTATAATCCAATCCAGTAAACAGTAAAGAACTTAAATCTATAATTAACCTTTCCATAAAGAAAATGCCAGCCCAGCCAACATGGCTAAGTGGTTGAGCATTGACCTATGAACCAGGAGGTCACGGTTGATTCCCAGTCAGGGCGCATGCCAGGGTTTGCAGGCTTGATGTTCAGGAGGTGGCTGATCAATGATTCTCTCATCACTGATGTTTCTCTTTCTCTCTGCCCCTTCCTCTCTGAAATCAATAAAAATGTATTCTTTTTTAAAAAGACAATGCCAGGTGGTAATGACTTTATAGGCAAATTCTACCAAGAAAAAGATAAACCAATTCTATATCAACTTTTCAGATAAACACATAAAAGAAATATTCTTTACTCACGTATGAGGGTAGTATAACTTCTATACTAGAACCATACTAGATTAAAAAGTAAAAAGTATAGACCCTCAAGCTAATTATCACTTGTAACCCGCAGATACAAAATTCTAAAAAAGTGAATCCATCAATGCATAAAAAATGTGTATATCCTGACCAAGAAAGATTTGCACTAATAATACAAGTTTTGGTTTATTAATCAAAATTGAGTACTCTAATTCAGCACATTATTAAAGAAGAAAACTAACTTGCCATTTCAATTAGTGCAGAAATAGCATTTGATAAAATGTAATACCTTTTCATGGTAAAAACTTAAAACAGGCTTGGAATTTAAGAGCATCCTATATACATACTAGTAATAAAAGCCTAATATGCTAAGTGTCTGATTGTTCGGTGGTCCATTCAACCAAATTTATGCTAATGATACGCTAAGGCCACGCAACTGCTCACTATGATGTTGCACTGACCGCCAGGGGACAGTTGACCAATCAGTCATTGTGACGTGCACTGACCACCAGGGGGCAGATGTTCCAACCAGCAGGTTAGCTTGCTGCTGGGGTCCAGCCAATTGGGACTGAGCAAGACAGGCCAGACATGATCTGGAGCCCTCCCACATCCCTACCAAGACCCAATCGTGCACTGGGCCCCTAGTGTGTATATAAAAACAAAACAAACAATTTTTTTAAAGAGTATGTGTATACAAAAACTATAATCTTAAAGACCTGTACTCAGAAAACTACAGGACATTGAAAACAAATTGGAACCCCAGCCAGTTTGGCTCAGTGGATAGAGCATTGGCCTGGAGACTGAAGGGTCCTGGGTTCGATTCTGGTCAAGGTCACGTACTTTAGGCCCTGGTCAGGGCTCATGTAGGAGGCAACCAATAGATGTGTTTCTCTCAGATTGGTATTTCTTTCTGTCTTTTCCTCTCTAATCCACTCTAAATCAATGGGAAAATATCCTTGGGTGAGGATTAAAAAAAAAAATTAAAAAAGAAAAAAATAGAGAGCCCTAACCAGTTTGGCTCAGTGTATAGAGCATCAGCCTGCGAACTGAAAGGTCCCAGGTTCAATTCCAGTCAAGGGCATGTACCTTGGTTGTGGGCACATCCCCAGTGGGGGTATGCAGGAGGCAGCTGATCGATGTTTCTCTCTCATCGATGTTTCTAACTCCCTATCCCTCTCCTTTCCTCTCTGTAAAAATCAATAAAATATATTTTTAAAAAAGAGAGAGGAAGATATAAAAACTATCAGCTTATTTAATACTGAAATATTGAAAATAGTTCCATTAAGTACAGGAATAAGACAAGGATACTTGCAATCACTTGTATTCAGCATAGCAAAGGTTCAAACTAGTACAGAAAACAAAATAAAACAAAGAAATTTAAAAGGTCCTGGCTGCTGTTTCTCAGTAGTTAAAGCATTGGTCCACACATGGAGGATTGTGGATTCAATTCCCAGTCAAGGGTACATACCTGGGAATGTGGGTTTGTGCAGGTGCAATCCTAGGCCTGGCCAGGGGGCACGCATAGGAAGCAACCAATCAATGTGTCTTTTTCACATCGATGTTACTCTCTTTTTCTCTCCTTTCCACTCTCTCTAAAAATAAGTGGGGAAAAAGAATCCTCAGATGAGGATTAACAAAAAAAAAAGGATTGAAAAGGAAAAATAGTAATTTTGTACACAGAAAAGCCCAAAGAAAGCAACATATTATTACAATAAGCGAGTTGTAAAAAGACTACAAATACAAAAATATACAAAAAATAGACAATTGTATTTATATTCCAAAGTATACTTATCAAATGCAATTTTTTAAATTATACTATTTACAATAGCATCAAATACTGTAAAGTATCTGGGAATCTAATCTAATAAAAGAGTAATATTGAAATTGACCATTTCTACGGGACGCCTAAGCCATACCCACCAGCCAATCAGAGCGGCTGTATGCAAATTAACCCAGCCAAGATGGAGGCGGGCAGTCACGGAGCTAGAGTAAACAGCAGGCTTCCGTTGCACCAGGAGTAATCTGTCTGCCTAGGCCGGCTGGGCCTCTCTCTGCTCCAGGCAACATAGTTGCAATTATAGAAGCCACGGAGCTAAAGCAAACAGCAGGCTTCCGTTGCACCAGCGATGCAGAAAATTGCCTGCCTAGGCCAGCTGGGCCTCTAACCAAGGTAACATTCTTTCAATTATAGAGCCACAGAGCTGAAGCAAACAGAAGCTTTGGTACCTGCCTAGGCCTCGGATTAAAGCAACAGTGTATCAATTATAGAAGATAAATAAAACCCAGAAACCTGCTTCCAGCCAGCCTTGCTGGGACAATGGGTCAATGGGAGCTGTGAGCAGCCTGAAAGCCTGAAAACAACCCTTAGCCCGTCACCCAGGCTGGCCACACCCCAATCGGGTGAGGGTTCCCACTGGGGGGCTTGGCCAGCCTGCAAACAGCCATCAGCTCCTCACCCAGGCTGGCCAGGTATCCCAGTAGGGACCTGAACCCCGAAGAGACTGGCCAGCTTGCAAACAGCCATCAGTCCCTCACCCAGGCTGCCCGGGTACCCTGGTAGGGACCCAAAACCTGAAGGGGCTGTGGGCAGCCTGAAAATGCCCCTCAACCCATTACCCAGGCTGGACACATCCCAATGGGGTGAAGGTCCACACTGGGGAGCTTGGCCAGCCTGCAAACAGCCATCAGCCCCGCACCCAGGCTGGCCAGGTACCCTAGTAGGGACTCAAACCCTGAAGGGACTGTGGGCAGCCTGAAAACACCCCTCAAGTCTTCACCCAGGCTGCCCAGGCACCCCAGTAGGGACCCAAAACCTGAAGGGGCTGTGGGCAGCCTGAAAACAGCCCTCAGCCCGTCACCCAGGCTTGCCACACCCCAATGGGGTGAGGGTCCACACTGGGGGGCTTGGTTAGCCTGCAAACAAGCCATCAGCCCCTCACCCAGGCTGACCAGGAACACCAGCAGGTGGACATCCCCAGAGGGGCCCCAGACTGCAAGAGGGCACAGGCCGGGCTGAGGGACCTCCTGAGTGCATAAATTTTTGTGCACCTGGCCCCTAGTAAATCTAATAAAAGATATATAAGACTTTTGGGGGAAAGTATACAATTGTATAAAATATACTGAAAAAACTAAATGAATGAAAAAAAATCATGAATAAGAAGATTCAAAGTTATAAAGATGTCTTTTCTTCCTAAATTGATCTATAAATTGAATGTATGTCAATAAAAATCCCAAAGGAGTTTTTCATGAAAATTTGCATGCTAATTCTAAACTGCAAATGGGTCACAACATGAAAGAACTTGTTTGATCAGATACTGACTTTTTATAAAACTATAAGACAATGTAGTACTGGCATAGAAATAAACAGACCAAAATATATAAGGACAGAGACCTCAGAAATAGCCCTACATATTTATGGAAAGTTGGTTTAAGACAGATTGGGCTAAAAAGATCAGTGGTTAAAGAATGGATTCTTTAATAAAAGGTAATGAGTTAATTATGCATTAAGAAAAAAATTGCATACCAAACCACAACATAAAAATCATAATGAAAGAAAAGAAGAAAATGATAAAAATTCATAAACAAGAGGAGAAGTGTCTTTATAACTTCAGGATACAGAAAGACTTCTTAAAACATAAATAGCACCTTAGCTGGTTTGGCTCAGTAGATACAGCGTTGGCCTGTGGACTGAAGGATTTTGGGTTCAATTCTGATCAAGGGAAGATGCCCAGGTTGTGGGCTCAATCCCCAGCTGGGGTGATGCAGGAGGCAGCCAATGTTTCTACCTCTCTCTCCCTCTCCCTCTCCCTTCCTCTCTAAAATCAATAAAAATATATTTAAAAAGAAACTGAATTGTTAAAACACACACACACACACACACACACACACACACACACACACACACATAAATAGTGCTAGCCATAAAAAAAGATTGCAAATTCAGTGACACTGAAATTAAGAACTTAGTTCAACAAAAGATGCAAGTCAAAGAGTAATAAGACAAGCTAAAAACTGTGAGATGTTTGCAGCACATAAAATGACAAAAGATTAGTACAGGGATGCATAAATAAGTCCTACAAATAAGTTTGAATTCCAATACTGAATGCGCAAAAACACAAGTAGTCATTTTTACCAAAAGAAAATATTAGTGGCTTGTAAATATATGAAAAGATGCTCAAGTTCATTAATAGTGAGAAAAATTCAAATTAAGGTAACAAGAGTTATCATTCTAACCTTCTATATTTGCAATCTCTTACAAGTAAGACACCAAAATGAGGAGAGGATGAGGAGCATTTGGGAAGACTCATCTACAGATAAAAGAGACATAAATTGGTACAAATTTCCACTTTGGAAATGTTTGGAATTTCTCAAAAAAGTTGGGCATGTGTATATTCTATAACCCCGCAATTCCATACTTGTGCCAATATTCTGAAACAATAATTCTCACAAATTAGTGTACATCAGAATCACCAGAAGGGTTTATTAATCACAGATTGCTGGACTCTTTTACATAGTTTCTAATTCAGGGATTAGAGCCTACAGATTTGCATTTCTAAGGAAGTTCCAGGTAGTGCTGATGCTCTAAGAACCATCACTATAAAAGGAATGCTTGGACTTCCACATCAGGACATATACAGAATATTAATAATGCATTGGTTGATAGGAAAAATAAAAAAATATATATATATCATTTAACAGTAAAATGAATGAACTGTGGTCCTACAGTTTATTAAAAACTCTCTGGCCCAGCTGGTGTGACTCAGTGGTTGAACATTGACCAGGAGTTCAGGGTTCAATTCCCAGTCAGGGCACATGCCCAGGTTGCAGGCTCAATCCCTAGTAGCCCCATGTAGGAGGCAGCCCATCAATGATTCTCTCTCATCACTGATGAGAGATTAATTATACAGATACAAAAACAAATGAGGTCACGAAAAAGCACACAGGACTTCTAAGATACTAGTGATGCTCTAGTTTTTAAGCCAAGTGGACATTTATACAGATATTCTAATTACTCTTTAAACTGTACAGACATATTTTGCATACTCATTTGTTCATATATTTCATCATAAAATCTTTCCAATTGTGCTTCTACCATCTACTGGCCATTTTTTCTTTTGTTTGGCCCAATACAGAATATGTCAAATCATCTCAGGACTTGAGTAGAGGGGAACAGTTATTGGATCTAATATCTCTGCTGGCATCCATCACCCCCACAACACACCAGTTCCTTTCAACTGCTTCTCAAGATATTTTACACCCTCTCAAGTTCCTCATCACTCTTCATGACTGCAATCCTCAAATTCAACATCCAGAACTAAAAAGGCTCTAACTCTGGCCCAGCTGGTGTGACTCAGTGATTGAGCAATGACCTATGAATCAGAAGTTCAAGTTCAATTCCCAGTCAGGGCACATGCCCGGGTTGCAGGTTCAATCCCTAGTAGCCCTGTGTAGGAACAGCCCATCAATGATTCTCTCTCATCACTGATGTTTCTATCTCTCTCTTCTTCTCCCTTCCTTTCTGAAATCAATAAGAATATATTTTTTTAAAAAAACAAAACAGAGAACCAAGATGGCGGCATAAGGTATATATCTGAATGAGCAGCCTCCCACAACCACATTAAAAAATACAATTATAAAGCTAAATGGCCATCCTCCAGAACCAAGGAAGTGGAAGCTTTACAACTAGAAGGCAAGAGAAGGAATGCCCTGAGACTGAGTAGAAGTTCTCGGCGCCAAAACTGAGAGGTACGGACATGCGCAAAACTGTGGTGGTGCAGGCAAACCGTGGCGGCGGCTGCACCTGGGTCCACGGCTTGGAAGGGGTTTACAAGCTCCGGGGTTGCACTAAACGCATTGCGGGAGGTCTGGCAACGGGGCGGAAGACGACAGTGGTGTTCTAGCAGAGCTGTTTGCAGCGATCACTGACGTGAAGCTCTGAGACTCAGGGACTCAGGGGTTCGCAGACGCCAGGGCGTAAAGATGCCAAAACAGAGAAAAGCCGTGGAGACAGCTGAGGGGCAGCCATCGCAGGGTGCTCCACCCTGGTGATTCTGAGACCCCGCCCCACCCAATTTACAACCCCACCCAAGCTGTGCACCTGCCTGCCTGCAGCCTAACCTAACAGACTGCAGCTGGGACAGAACTCCAAAAATTCCAAACCCCAAACAATGAGGAGAAAGGCCTGGAGGTCATTTTCTTTCAGTGACACCAACAGCAATCAAGACTTAACTACAACAAGACTGTGCACCCAGCCCTCAAAGGCATACACCAAGAGTGTCCACCCCAGGTGATTGGGGAGGCTGAATGACTGGGCCCTATAGGACATCTAGCACAGAAAGCCACTCTATCAACACACGAAAGCAGCCAAAATGTGGAGACAAAGAAACAGATCACAAATGACAGAAATGGAGGAAAGCAAACGACGGATGTAGAGTTCAAAACCATAGTTATAAAGCTACTCAAGAATCTTCTACAAACCTCTGAGGAACTAAGTGAGACCTTCAAGGAACTTAATGAGAATACCAAAAAAATGGAAAAGGACCAATCAGAAATTAAGCATACACTGACTGAAATAAAGAATAATATACAGAGATCCAACAGCAGACTAGAGGATCCCAAGAATCAAGTCAAAGATATGAAATATGAAGAAGCAAAAAACACCCAATCAGAAAAGCAAAAAGAAAAAAGAATTGAAAAATATAAAGATAAAGAAAGGAGCCTCTGGGACAACTTCAAGCGTACCAACATCAGAATTATAGGGGTGCCAGAAGAAGAGAGAGCAAGATACTGAAAGCCTATTTGAGCAATGACAGAAAACTTCCCTCACCTAATGAAAGAAGTGGACTTACAAGTCCAAGAAGCACAAAGAACCCCAAACAAAAGGAATCCAAAGAGGACCACACCAAGACACATGATAATTAAAATGCCAAGGGCAAAAGACAAAGAGAGAATCTTAAAAGCAGCAAGAGAAAAACAGTTAGTTACCTACAAGGGAGTACCCATACGACTGTCAGCTGATTTCTCAAAAGAAACCATGCAGGCCAGAAGGGAGTGGCAAGAAATATTCAGAGTGATGAAAAGCAAGAACCTACAACCAAGATTACTCTACCCAGCAAAGCTATCATATAAAATTGATGGTCAAATAAAGAGCTTCACAAACAAGAAAAAGCTAAAAGAGTTCATCACCACCAAACCAGGATTATTTGAAGTGCTGAAGGGCATTCTTTAAGAAGAGGAAGAAGAAGAAGAAGGTAAAAATAAAAATTATGAACAACAAAGTGACAACAAATACGTATCTATCAACCAGTGAATATAATAATTAAGTCAATAGAAATATCTGATGAACAGAATATACTGGTGAATAGAAGAGAAGTAAGGGCATAGAAAGGGAATGGACTGACAATTCTCAGGGGGAAGGGGGTGTGAGGGGTATGGGAAGAGACTGGACGAAAATCTTACATCTATGGATGAAGACAGTGGTGGGGATAAGGGCACGGGGTTGGGGGGGAACCAGGTGGAGGGGAACTATGGGGGTTAAAAAAAAAGGAACATCTGTAATAATCTGAACAATTAAGATTTATAAAAAAAAACAAAACTCTCTGGCTACCTGATTCATGGTGTAGTCTAAGAGTATTTTTGCAACGATATCATACTGGTTATTCATGCTGATTTTATCTTACCTACTAAAAGTTCTAGTATTTTTTCATATATGATGTTAAAAATATACCTCTACACTGGTTTTTTGGACCAAAAGAATAGACTTTCAAATTTTATCCTAGATTCAGTCCTTGTATCTTCTTTAGATAGCTAGGTGCTTATTCTATCATGCATTATAAGCAGTCATCTGTATTTTATTCTTTATAAATTGAATGAATTATTGATATCTAAGTCACTAATCAAGGTGGACAGGAATACAATCAAATAAATTTTTTAAAAAGAGTTGAACAGGGTTGCAGGCTTGATCCCCAGTATGGGCCATGAAGGAGGCAGCCGATCAATGATTCACTCTTATCATTGATGTTTCTTTCTCCCTCTCCCTTCCTCTCTGAAATCAATTAAAAAAAAAAAAAAAAAAGTTGAACAGGACTGGACCAAGGAAAAAGACCTGAGCCATATCACTAAAAGTCTTTCTTCCAGGTTAATCTGTATCCAGTAAAGTACCACTCAGTTGGCTATTAATTCTCCCTCACATTTTCCCATAAAGATGTTATAAATGTATCACTGGCATATTAAAAAACTGAATACCTGGATCTCTCTGGTCTTTCAACCTAATAACACTATTAGAAGTGTGTGTTACCTTGGGCCATGCTAAGGACCACTCCTAGGATGGCAGAACGGGAAAAATGGAAGGAAGCTGGTACCCAGAGACTTTGTGGAGCTGCCACTCCTGCTCTGGACTGCCTGCTAGGGTCAGAATTCTTTCAATTGGAAGATAACTAAACTCCTCTGCATAAAGGAGAAAGGTGGTAGGGTGTTATTCTCATGTCCTGAAGTGACCCTAAAAACCAAGAATCCAAGTCTAGAGAGAATGAAGCAGGCCAAACAACACAGTATTATTTTTTTCCAAACAAATTTAATTCTTTTCCAGCCCCAAAGAAGGGGATAAATCTAAATTTTAAAAATAAAAATAAAATTAAAATTGCTCAAAAACCAAGCCATTATAAATTTAAGCCCCCTCCCTTAGCAATAAATACTGAAATGATATGTACACACGAGGCTCAGGAAGGAGGCAAGAACAGGAACTTTGGGGACTCTGTCCCATGGCAAGATACCAACACTTCTACCAATTCCATGCTCTTTGCCTAAAACATAGAAGAGCAATGAAAGAGGCAGGAGAGATATACCAGGAGAATGTGTGGCCCCAGAGAGAGCTAGAACATGATAACAGGAGAGAAAGAAAAGACATGAAGAGTCTTACAAGGCAGAGGAAGGAAAAGTCATCTAAAACATCCCCCCGTCACTGGAGGCGGCTGGCCCAGCTGACGAGTGCCCTTGAGCTTATCTCCGTGCCTCCGCTCCCTCTTCAGCATGCAGGGTAAGTGAGGTCATTCACACTGTGGCCGTGATGCCACTGTGGCAGCAGCCTGGCTGCTGGAGCCCTGAGGCTTCCCATTCACCACCAGCAGGAGGGGCGTCTCTACGCGGACACTGGAAAAGGAATAGTCCTAGAAAAGACAAACATACAGAGGTTCATTACAGACCCTAAGATGGAACAAATTCCAACACCGGGGATACACCACCTGTGACGATCTCCTCCTCTCTCCCCACTTTGTATACGCACCCTTTACCTCCACCTCACATTCAATGAAGCTGAGCTAACAAAGGAGATACAATTTTTCCAAAGTTTATAACCTTCAGAAGGAAAATCTGGGGCAGGGAAGGTACCAGTAGTTTCAAAAAAGACAGGTTCCTGGCACTGGCTAACAAAAGGATGCCACCAGCTCTCACAGAATCTGCCCTTCTCAGTGTCTGCTGACAATTATAACTAGATGTACTTGTAGCCAGCCAGGTGGAAATGCTGCAGAACTCTCAGGGTGAGGGTTTGTAAGGCCCTAAATTAACCTGCCAGATATAAGTTACTTCTCTCTTTGTATCAGAACTTGTGGTTCAGAAATTCTCCTAATAATAGAAAAGAGTCAGCTCATTTCATCAGTTCAAATGTACTTTAAAACATGCTTTTAAAAGACCTGCATCAAAAAGATTGTCCCGCCCTAACTGGTTTGGCTCAGTGGATATAGAGCGTCGGCCTGCGGACTGAAGGGTCCCAGGTTCGATTCCGGTCAAGGGCATGTACCTTGGTTGCAGGCACATCCCCAGTGGGGGGTGTGCAGGAGGCAGCTGATCGATGTTTCTCTCTCATGGATGTTTCTAATTCTCTAACTCTCTCCCTTCCTCTCTGTAAAAATCAATAAAATATGTTTAAAAAAAAAAAAAAAGATTGTCCCACTGGGAGGGTGAAGGAGGTTTTTTTAAGTCAAACTAAAGAGGTAAATTATAGAGCTCTCACAAATCAATTTTTTAAAAATATCCTAACAGTAATATGAGGACGTGACAAAAAAAAAAAGTCAATTTATAAAAGGTATAAAAATAGGATAGCTCAGTTGGTTAGCGCGTCATCCCAATATGCGAAGGTTGCCCATTCAATCCCTGGTCAGAGCGCATACAAGTATCAACCAATAAATGCATAACCAGTGGAACAACAAATCAATGTTTCTCTTCCTCTCTAAAAAGCAATCAATAAATTAAAAGTTTTTTAAATAATAAAAATAGTCAATAGAGATATGATAAAATGTTCAACCTCACCAATAATCAAGAAATCAAAGCCAAACAATAGTGATGCTATATTTTTCACATAAAATCAGCAAATAATTTTTCAAAGGTTTCTACAATGAGTTAAGAAGAAAACTACAGGAAAACATTACATCCACTTTTGGTATTAACTGGTGCAACCTTCCACAAAATTATTTGGCAATATGTATCAAAAATCTTTCCGCATACCCTTTAGGGCCAGGATTCTACCTTAGAAATGCATTTAAGAAAATAATCATGGATATGGGCATATAGAAAAGTATAATAAAAATATTATAACATCATCCGAGAGATGCAAATCAAAACGACAATGAGGTACCATCTCACACCTGTCAGAATGGTTATCATCAACCAATCAACAAACGACAAGTGCTGGCAAGGATGTGGAGAAAAAGGAACTCTCCTGCACTGCTGGTGGGAATGCAGACTGGTGCAGCAACTGTGGAGAACAGTATGGAGTTTCCTCAAAAAGTTAAAAATGGAACTGCCATTTGACCCAGTGATTCCAATTCTAGGAATATATCTCAAGAAACCAGAAACACCAATCAGAAAGGATATATGCACCCCTATGTTCATAGCAGCACAATTTACCATAGCTAAGATTAGGAAACAGTTTAAGTGCCCATTAGCAGATGAGTGGATTAGAAAACTGTGGTACATCTACACAATGGAATATTACACTGCGATAAAAAAGAAGGAATTCATACCATTTGCAACAGCATGGATGGAACTAGAGAGCGTTATGCTAAGCAAAATAAGCCAGTCAGAGAAAGATAAGTATCACACGAGCCCACTCATTTGTGGAATATAATGGAACAACATAAAC
Source organism: Murina feae (assembly GCA_004026665.1). Classification (NCBI taxonomy): domain Eukaryota; kingdom Metazoa; phylum Chordata; class Mammalia; order Chiroptera; family Vespertilionidae; genus Murina; species Murina feae. The sequence continues at coordinate 12,970 of PVJC01011725.1, forward strand.
TGATGAACAAAAACAGATCCAGAGATAGAGAAGCATTGATCAGACCGTCAAACCTCAGAAGGAAGGTAGGGGAGGGTGGAGGTAAGGGGGAGAGATCAACCAAAGAACTTGCATGCATGCATATAAGCCTAACCAAAGGACACAGACACCAGCGGGAGGTGAAGCATTAGTGGGTGGGAAGGGAGAGGGTGGGGGGATAAGGACACATATGTAATACCTTAATCAATGAAGAAAGAAAAAAAATATTTTAACAGTAAAAAAGTTGGAAATAATCTGGATCTGGGATCAGCAAATTTTTACTGTAAAGGGCCACATAGTAAGTATCTTAGGCTCTGTGCATTATGAGGTCTGTCACAAAACTATTTAACTGACACTAGTGCAAAAGCAGCCACAGACAATAGGAAACAAATGAGTGTGACCTGTTTCAAAAAATTTTACTTATGAACACTGATATTTGAATTTCCTGTAACACAAATTCTTCTTCTTCTTTTGATTTACAAATACAGAAGTTATTCTTAACTTAGAGGCCATACAAAAAACAGGCAGTGAGCCAGATATGGTCAATGGCACCATAGTAAATATTTTTATATCTGCCCATATCCATGATTAGACCCACCCCTGACCTAAATGGTAAAAAAATGGTTAAATACCTACTCTCAGGAAGTTTTTATGAGGATTAAATGAGCTAGTGCAGGAAATAAAACTTTAAGTACAGTGTCTAGCAATCAGTTAAGTGTTCAGTACATTTTAACTGTCATCATCATCTTCAGCACCATTTCTATGTGTCAATTCAGACCAATGTTGTAAAAGTTTAAAAACACAGGAAATATTTACAAAATTTGCACACTAGTGGCCCAGTGCACGAAATTCGTGCACATTAAAAGAGGATTAATTGGAGGAAATATTTTAATATTGCTATTTGCCCTTTCTCTATAATAGAAGTGTCAGAGATTAAAGAAAATTAGTGAAACATATATGAAAATCTTCCTCCTGTCAGAGTCTGGGGTGCACCATGGAACCCAGAGTCAAGTCTTCAACCACCCACATGCACCTCAAAATCGCTCAACACCCAAACCTGGACGGCCCCCCTTCATTGGGCTAGATCCAGACCCGGCCAGTCCCACCCTGTCAAGCCCTGCCAGGTGGGGGGGTGCAGCCTCAGGTCTCCTGGGTGCCAGGGCAGGGGGGCACGGCCTGAGGTCCCCCATCAAGCCCTGCTGGGTGGAGGGAGTGGCCTGTGATCCCACAGCCTAGCACTGGGGCAGGGGGCACAGCCTGAGGTCCCCTGGCCTGGTGCTGGGGTGGGGGGCATGGTCTGAGGTCCCCTGGCCCAGCACCAGGGTGGAAGGCACACCTTGAGGGCCCCCATCAAGTCCCACTGGGTGGGGGGCACAGCCTTAGGTCCCCTGGCCTGGAGCCAGGGCGGGGCATGGCCTGAGGTCCCCTGGCCTGGCACCAGGGAAGAGGGTGCAGCCTGAGTTCCTCTGGCCTGGTGCCAGGGCAGGGGGAGCAGCCTGAGGTCTCCTGTCAAGCCCTGCAGGTGGTGGATGGGCATACAGCCTCAGGTCCCTGTTGATTGCTCCTTAAGGCTCGTTATGGGAACTTAGCCTCAGCTGTGGGTGCAAATTGACCGGAGTGATGGTCAATTTGCATATTCCCTCTTTATTACATAGGATAATATTCTATTCATGATTAAAGTTATACATATAAACATGTGTATATATATATTTATTAAAAAGAAAAGAACTGGAGGCATACACACCAAACTGTTAACAGTGATACCTAAGTGACAATATTTCAGTCCATTTTTTTTCATTTATTTTTGCTTTGTTGTTTTTTTACTTTATCTTTATTGTTGAAAGTATTATAGGTGTCCCCTTTGTTTGTTTGTGTGTGTTTTTCCCCCATTAATCCCCTCTACCCTGTACCTGCCCCTCTTAAGGCCTTCACCAGTCTATTGTCTGTGTCCATGGGTTATACATATAAGTTCCCCGATGAATCACTCACATCCCACCTCCCACCCTCACCTCCTAAATTTATTTTGAGATAAGTGACTTATAACATTGTGTAAGTTTAAGGTATACAACATGTTGATTTGATAATTCATATTTTGTGGTATGACCATCCTGGTATTAGCTAACACCTCTGTCAAGTCATATAATTATCATTTCTATTTTGTGGTGGGAACAATTAAGATCTTAGCAACTTTAAAGTTTATAATACCATTTTTGTCAATAATCATTGGTGCTGTGCATTAGATCTCCAGGACTTATCCATCTACTGCAAGTTTGTACCCTTAAACATCTCCCCATTTTCCCAACTCAACAGCAACCACCATTCTATTCTCTGTTTTCTATAAGTTCAGCTTTTTTAGATTCCACATATAAGTGATATACAGTATTTCTTTGTCTATTCAGTCCATTTTTGTCATTCTTTCTGTTTGACAGTTACCCTTTTCAGTAAAAATTACATATATATGCTTATATAAATAATATCATACACACAAATGCATCCCTTTACATATTTTTTAAGAGATAAACTTGGCCCAATTTTCAGAGCCTATAAGGTGAGGAAGAATCCTAGCCATCACCCACCTTCCCCTTGTGCTGAATTCGGTGAAGCCGAAGGCTGGGCTCAGGGATGGCTACGGAGTCCCCGATGAGCACTCCCCAACTCTGCACCATGTTATACACCATCACTGCATAGCAAGGGCCATCTGAGTCCACCAGGCCAAATGTACTGCCCGGTTCAAATGAGTTAAGAGAAGAGAAAAAAGAAAATAAAAGTGGGCAAGAAAGAACAGAAACAGTGGTGTTTTTAAATACCAATAAAATAAACAAGTGCTTTTTTAGTAACTTATCTAGAAAACCTATGATAGGTACCATTATCCACCATGGACATCAGAGTCCTCATTTGTCTAAGATATATAGTATTTTTAGAGAACATACACATGACTCATCAATCTGTCACTCTGCCACATGCACACTGAGACCACTTGACAATTCTATATAATAAAAGGCTAATATGCAAATTGACCAAACAATAGCATGACTGGTCGCTATGATGCGCACTAACCACCAGGGGCATACGCTCAACACAAGAGCTTTCCCTGGTGGTCACTGCGCTCCCACAGAGGGAGCACTGCTCAGCCAGAAGCCCTGAGCTGGGCTCACGGCTAGCGAGCACAGCGGCAGCTGGACATTACCCGAGGGCTCCCAGACTGTAAGAGGGTGCAAGCCGGGCTGAGGGACCCCCGAGTGCATGAATTTCATGCACCAGGCCTTTAGTTATTAATAATCAACTAGCTCAAAATGTTCATTATTGAAACATTATTCCTGGTGCATCAGTTTAACTACTACAACCTTTATTCAAACTCTCTAACCACAACTGACAATTTAGTCTAATTCTACAAACTTTTACTGAATATTATATGTCCAGCATTGTGCTTAGCAGTAAAATACCAATCCAGCTATGTGAGCTAGCAGTGTAGCAGGAGTCAGACAGTTAAACGAGCACCTACAGTACAACTGTGATAGGTGCTAGAATAACTTTTTCTTTGTGCTAATTCAGTAAAGTCAATGGTTGGACATGGGAACTCAAGGAGAAATGTTGAAATCAAAAAGCAGGAAACATTTCCTTGAAGGGATTGAATCTTAAAGAAATGAAAAATAACTGAGTCAAAACAGGAAAACTAATCCTCAATGACAAGGACAAGAACAGGGACTGTTTGGAAAGGAACAAAAGAGAATGTCCTAGAAGTGAGTGAAGGGCCAAGGAGTGACTCAGTGGTTGAGCATCAACCTATGAACCAGGAGGTCATGGTTCCACTCCCGGTCAGGGCACGTGCCTGTGTTGTGGGCTCGATTATTCTCTTGTGGGGTGTGCAGGCGACAGCTGATCAGTGATTCTCTCTCATCATTAATATTTCTCTCTCTCCCTTTCTCTCTGAGATCAATAAAAATGTATTTTAAATTTTAAAAAAATCAAGGGCTGATGGCACTGGAAAAACCCTAATTTTTCAAGAGTTAAAAATTTTCTAAATGAACAGTCTTAACTCATTTCCAATGCTAGACTACAGGCACCCTTAGTTTGAGACCGTTACATTTCTCTCCCTGTTTTTTTTTTTTAATTCTCTATAGCACACATAGTATATGTTCAATAAACATCTGTTGAAACAGGGGAAAATGGATGGCATAGAACCTACAGAGACTGTCAGACATACCTAGACAATACCTGCTCATGGGACAGTCACAGAAGGGAAGCAGAACTCACTGACCTGTGACCACTAATTGCCTTCAACTATCAGAGAAAGGCCAGGAAGTGGCAGTACTAGTTCAGAGGATAAAAAAGAGAAAAGGCAAAGACAAACTCACAAGGGGACTTTCTCCTCTGTGGTGAGGCTGAACACCACCTTCCCCAGGACCACAGCACCACTGTTCACACCAGGCTGCAGTGCACTCAGCGGCTTGAGCTCCAGGGTCACCTTCTGCCCAGAGGCTGACTGATAGCGCCCATCACCACAAGGGCCTAGATGGGCTGGGCGCAAGCTTCCCAGCATGCTCTGCAACTTTTTGGTCTTTACCTTCCCCTGCCAAGGGAGGGGAAATAGATTAGAAACTAGGAATTAGTCACTCTCCTGGGGAGTCTAGTCCTTCCCTCACACCTGCCACTTCTGTAGGGTCACTGCTACCAAAGCCTAGCATTCTAGTCTTATTTTACTGACGTACAGCAGAATAAAGAAAAAGGATTCAGCCTGTAGACGTCTTTACCTTGCTATCGAGGAGGCTGGTTAGTCTATTCAGGAATTCCAGGAGTTGTTGCTCTCGCTGTCGAGGCTCTGGCCAGGCAGGGTCCAGTGCTGCAGCTCGGGAGAAGCCATCCAGGGCCTCCCCATAATTCTCTTCATATTTATGTAACTGTATAAGAAGGAACCCAAAATCTCCCAATGATAAGTATTTTTAACACAAACTATGCTGGGGGAAGTAATGACATAATGGATTAGAAACCTAATTAACTGTTTTCCTACCCAGTTTTTTTCCTGTGCTACAATGAACACCCTGAAGAGATGGTAACACCTTAACATCCTCTTACCTGACCACGGTAACCACAACCCCAACGATGGAGACATTTCAAAGAACCCACTTCCAAACTCTAAAATAGTTATGTTGCATATATTGGGTCATTCTATTTTTATAAGCATTTCAGAAGAGTCTTCTAAACTGCCTCTCCTTCCTTATGTACCCTTCCCACCCTCACCCCCTTCTCCTTTCCCTCCAGTGATACCACCAGCTACTAAAGTAATCAGGCATTTTCCCGCCAAATCGCGTCGTAACGCGGGGCTTTTTTGACATTTTCTCGCCAAAATTAGACTTTCTGTAAAATATTCTTATCTTTCGATCTATTTGATATTTTTCTATGAAACTTTCAGTGTTTTAGTTTAAAAAGAGGTCTCTATTTATTTACTTTGCAAAATATGTGTTGGCGCCCTTGTTTACAAGTTTCCCACGCCCCACTGCTTAGCGGGACAAAACAAGTTAACTCGTCTCCCATGCTTTGGTATAAAAAGCGATATGATGAGTTTACTCGTTTCCCGCAAAAACTGTGTTAAACTGAGCTAGTTCTTCCTAGAAATAATTTTACTGTTACTTTTTCTTACAGTCTTACCCAACCTTGTTCCTATGAATACTCAATTATCCTCACAGGCTAAGACCTAAATTTGACTTTCAGATGACCTCCACCCCACAGGCACAGGTCTTACCGTTGCCCTGTTCAGATGGAGATCAGGATTACTGGAGGCTGTCCTGTCAACCTTCTCCTACAGGCAGATAAAAAGATCATCAGTGGATCAAACCTGCAATCTAGGTATGTGCCCTGACCAGGAATGGATTTCGCAACCTTTTGGTGTAAGAGACAATGCTCCAACCAACTGAGCTACCCAGTCAGGGCTCATTTTATTTATTTATTTATTTTTTTAACTCTACTCATTGCCTGGCACATTGCAAAAGTACAAATAGCAGGAATTAAAATTATTTAAATGCTTGGTTCAAATATGTTTTTAAATGTAGGTTTGGGTGAAGAAATGAGATAAAAGTAACTCTTTAGCAGAAGCCAAATATAAAATTTTAAAAGGAAATACATACAACCATATTATTCTTTAAAATACAAACATTAACCAAATTAAGAAATTATAGTAAAAAATAATTCCTCTGCCTAAAAGTTCCCTGATTGAAAAAAGGACAGTCCTTAACTTGCAAATATAAATACAAGGCAGCTGTATTCTTTACTCTGGCATACAGAGCAAAATAAGTAACAGCAAGTTAAAAAGCAATTCTGTGTCAAGAGAAGCAAGAAAGCAAACGAGCTCTAGGCAGTTTGGCTTGTGGACAGAGCGTCGGCCTCTGGATTGAAAGGCCCCGGGTTCAGTTCCAGTCCAGGGCACATCCCCACATTGCGGGCTCGATCCCCAGTGTGGGGCATGCAAGGAAGCAGCCAATCAATGATTCTCTCTCATCAAGGATGTTTCTACCTCTCTCTCCCTCTCCCTTCTTCTCTGAAATCAATAAAAATATATTAAAAAAGAAAAAAAAAAGGCAAACGAAGAAAAGTGAATATCAGGCCTAAATAAAAAGTGCTCAGAAGACCAACGTGAAGCTTTCAGTAATGAGCAACCAGGCAGGCAGTCCAGGCCTGAAGAAACCTCAGTGCAAGTGGTTACTGATCGAACATGTCCTGAACGCCTAAGCAGAGCACGAGCTCTAGTGCAATAGCTCCCAGGACGGGATGCTGAATGGGTTGTGTGCTGTTTTCCATTTTAGCCTGTGGGAATCCAAAGCCATAAAATATAATGGTCAACCTGGGGATAGCACTTCATTTACACTTCAGATTTAGGTTTATTCTTCTTAAAATATGCACACACATTTAATAAGCATTATTTTAATACTAGGGGCCCCGATGCACGAAATTCGTGCAAGGGGCTTGGCCCTCACAGCCCCGGCTTCATCCGGAAGGACATCCGATCTAATTAGCATATTACGCTTTTATTATTAGACGTTTTTCCCATTGAAAAAGATGGACATGTTGGCATGGGCCCTGTGATTTGCATACATGCCTATAAAAAGTCTAGACAGCTCAAGGAGCTACCTAGCACTAAGGCACCGTATTGCAAGAAGTTACTAATACTCGGGGGATAAGCAGAAATGTCGCCTCCTGTAGACACAGCCTTGCGAAATCACATGTATTGGATGCCAGCAAACAGTGCCCATCCTGCTTGCTAAAGAGCCACAAGGAAGATTGAACAACACTCTTGCTTCTGCCTCTATTGTTCATCATAAATACTTACTGCTTGGGCATAGGCACTGAGGGCTTGCTGGGAGATCTTAGGGTTCTGGCCAGTATTGAAGTAAAGAGAAAGGTATGCATTCCCCAGAATATCTGGAAAAGAGACACAGGGTTCACATTATGCATGTGAGGAACTTGGAAGTCACCACTCCATCATAATAATAATAAAAAAAAAAGTTGAAGAAACAGAAAAAAATCATAACTCTTCTTGGATTCACTACAGAGGGGACAACATCAGGCAAACCACTGCCCCCAAAATTGGAGAGACAGACAGGTGAATACAGGGAGTTGTGCTGTAACAGAACAGAAGCTCACAAGCTGCCACAGGAAACAGTGCTGGAGTATGAGAACCTGAACTGTAACTGATGAATTACTGGCGGCTCAGCATGCACAAGTCTGGGAGTTAAAAATAAAGGGTTCTCAGTCATAAGGGGAGCCCCATAATATTTTGAGATCACCTCCAGGAGCTAACCAGATTCCCAGAAGTATCAGTGAAAAAATCCCCTCATGTTTCTAGCAGAGGGAGTGAAAAAGGAACATTCTGAACTGTGCTAGAGCACTCTGCTCTTAACAAAAGTTAACAAGGATGGCCTTCAGGAGGAACTAGTTAACCAGAACCTAACCGACCTAAAGAAGGGAAATATCCAACACCACCCCACTCTAGCCATCCTATCCCACCTAAGGGAAGAAAAAAAATGGAACCAGTGGTGGAGCATCTCCGAGCCAGCATTTAAGATACCATCTGTTTGCCCTAGCCAGTTTGGCTCAGTGGATAGAGTGTCAGCCTGTGCACTGAAGGGTCCCAGGCTCAATTCTGGTCAAGGGCACATGCCCAGGTTATGGGCTCAATCCCCAGTAGGGACCATGCAGAAGGCAGCCAATCAATGATTCTCTTTCAACATAGATGTTTCTAGCTCTCTCTCCCTCTCCCTTCCTCTCTGAAATCAATAAAAATATATTTAAAAAAAGAAATATACGACACTAGCCAGTTTGGCTCAGTAGACAGAGTGCTGGCCTGCGGACCAGTGTCCCAGGTTCCATTGCAGTCAAGGGCACATATCTTGGTTGCAGGCTCCTCCCTGGCCCGGGTCCTGGTCAGGGCACGTATAGGAAGCAACCAATCGATGTGTTTCTTTCACATCCATGTTTCTCTCTGTCTTCTCCTCTCTTTTCCCCTCTCTCTAAAAATCAATGGAAAAACATCCTTGGGCGAGGAAATAAACAAACAAACAAACAAACAAACAAACAAAGAAATAAAATCTCACAAAAGAAATATAATATTTTTTTTAAAAAAAGATAGGACCTATTTTGTTCACCCTGAAAAGTCTATTAGAGAACCTTGGCACAGCCCTGCCAGAGTGGCTCAGTTGGTTGAGCTTCAATCTAGACAGGGCACATAAACTGGGTTGTGGGTTTGATCCCTAGTTGGGGAGTATACTAAAGGCATCTGATCGACCGATGTTTCTCTCTCTCTCTTCCTTCAACTCTCTAAGCATGTCCTCGGGTGAGGATTTTTTTTTTTTTTTTTTAAAGACCTGACACAAACTAGTGATGACACTATATTTAGTGCACCCCACATAACCACTGGGATAAAGAGTCAAACATGGACCTAAAGGAGAAAGGTGAACAGCTCTGCCTTGCTTATGTGGAAACATAAAACTCTTCTCTTGAATGAAAAGATCCAAGAGTTCATAGAATAGTGGTTCAACAAAATACCTTTCAGGCTTCTTCAAAACAAAGATGCCCTGGCTTCACAGTTAGAGGCAGACTCCATAGGTAGGCTCTAGATGACTCGGGTGTGTAGCCATGGTTGAGAACCACTGCTCTAGAAATTGGATGGAGATATTTGAGAGCACTCACACCAGGAGCGGCCATCATGGACATCCATCTGCACCGCCAATTTAGCCTGTCGGACACTGTCCATAACATGGCGAGAATGCTCATCTCCAGCGTCAGTCCGCAGTTGGCGAAGCACCATTGACAGATTTTGAAGGGAGACTTTGTTCTTGCACTGCAAATGGAGAAGACACATACTCAACCTTCCTGATTCTAGTTCCCCTTTCCAGATCTATTCTACCCCCTCTTCTTCTGAATCTGTTTTGTCATTAGGGGTTCTGGTCAAGATGGCAGTGTAAGTAAACACAATACTTGTCACTTGCCACAACCACATCAAAATTACAACTAAAATACAGCTAAAAATACAACTAAAATACCCACCACCATCCAAAAACAACTGAAATTTAGCTGAACGGAAGTCCTACAACTAGGGAGTTAAAGAAGCACATCGAGACTTTGTAACTCAAGCACATTGTGGTAAGAGGGGCAGAGACTTGGGACGGAATCACAGAACCAGCTATTCCCAAACACACATGTTGCAATTTAAAATCAGGAGAGATGTCATGGCTGTGGAGGTTTCCTTGAGGAGTGAGGAAACCCAGGCCCACACCAGGTCTCCCAGCCAAGGGTTCCAGTGCTTGGAAGAGAAGTCCCCCCAAATTCTGGCTATAAAAACCAGTAGGGATTGTGGCTGAATGACAGGGAGGCTATAGGAGTCCCAGACAGTTCCTCTTACAGGGCCTGTACATGGACTTACTCTGACTCATTCACTTCCTCTGAGCTCCATCACTAGAGCAGCAGCTTGAAAGGAACCAGAAACATTTGGGGAGGGAACTAATTTGTCTAGAATCAGAGCAAGAGCTGGAGGGACAGCTTTCTCCCAGACAGAAGTGCTGGCAGAGGCCAGTGTTCCTTTGCTGAACTCTCCCTCTGCACAGAGCCAACAAGCAGGTGCCAATACTAAATCTTCATCAACCTGGCTAACACTTTTTGCCCTGCCGTGGTGATTCTGAGACCCCTGCCCCCCCTACTTGCAGGCTCATCCAACCCATTTCCAGTGGCCTTTCATACAACTGGTCTCTGTTGTCTCATGCTTCGGTCTTTCTTAAAATCTCTCTCAAACAAGCAGCAGCTGGCCTCAGCATGCCCTGTACCTCTCAACAAGTGGCCCCAGGCAAAGCACTAGTGGCAGCACACTTTGGTTCACAGCTTGGCCTCTCCTGGGCACCTCCAAGCCCAACACAAGTAGCAGCAAACTGCAGATTGCTTTGTAGCTCATGCTGCAAGGTCCCAGGCAGGGCACAGGCATTGGCTAACTTTTCACCTCCCTTATCCAGAGCCAGTTACCTGGTGGTCAGTTTCAACCACGCCAGATTACAACCCTACCACGTCCATGAGTGACACGCTCAAGGGGCAGACTTGGTGAGCACCAAAGCCCCACTGAACCAAGTCCTGCTCCATAGGTTGGCTCCTGCACAGCAGCTCTTCCACTATAGTCACAGCCAATCCTCACAACCAACTGATCTGGGGTCAATCCCTCCGCGTCACCAACATCAATCAAGGCTCAACTACAATAGGACAGTGCTCACAGCTCACACAAGGGCACACCTAAAGTGCCCAACTCAGGTGACTGGGGAGGCTGAGTCATTGGGCTCTAGAGGACACCTACCTCACAAGGCGACTCTACCAAGTCCAGGAGACATAGCACATCTACCTAATACATAAATCTGTTTTGTCATCTTAATTCTTATTTTCACGTGTATCTTAGACCCACATCTACAAGGATCAACTTGGTTGATAACTTTTCATCTACCCCCGAACCTGACCCCATCATTGTCTCCCTTTTTCAGTCCCCTATCCCTGGTTCCCTTATTAAGGTCTGTTCCTCCTCCCTTCCTCCTTAATGATTCTTTTCTCCTAGTTTCAATAGTTATACTCTGGTATTCATATCCTAGGGAAATTCATAGAACCAAAGAAGTCCCATCTGTGTTTTCTGAGGGGACAGTGGTCAGCTCACATGGGTGAGGGCTCCTGAGAAGCAGGTGTGGGCAGCTGCAACATCCCCTTTCTTCCAGTACACCTCCCCCAGCTGGTTCCAGGCTTCCACCAGCTTGGGCTCCAACTTCACAGCCTTTGACAAAAGCTCCTCAGCCTTAGGGCTATAGTCAGGAGTCACATTCAGCGCCTTTCCAGTTAGCATCAGAACCTGTGCTTTGCCCTGGACAGAACCTAGGAGAAAGGGAAAAAGATACGGGAAAGTGGAAAAACCCAGGCAGTCTTACAGATAAGACCAGAACACTTTCTCTCAAGGAATAACCCCACATCAGCTCTAGAAATAAAATATCTGAGGAAAATCTTTATGAACAAATCCCTTATTGAAAGCCTACCATAGGCAGAGAACTATCCTACATAATATGCAAATCAACCAAACAGTGGAACGACTGGTTGCTATGACATGCACTGACCACCAGGGGGCAGGCGCTCAATGCAGAAGGTGCCCCCTGGTGATCAGAGCACTTCCACAGTGGGAGTGTTGCTCAGCCAGAAGCCGGGCTCACAGCTGGCAAGTACAGTGTTGGTGGCGGGAGCCTGCCTCTGGGACATGCCCTGAGGGCTCCTGGACTGTGAGGGCACAGGCTGGGCTGAGGCCCCCTGCCTCTGAGTGCACGAATTTCGTGCACGGGGTCTCTAGTGTTATAGAATGAGGTAACAAAGGAAGCATTATCCCTACCTTTTCTTTTTTTTTTTTTTTTAATATATTTTATTGATTTTTTACAGAGAGGAAGGGAGAGGGAGAGAGAGTTAGAAACATCGATGAGAGAGAAACATAGATCAGCTGCCTCCTGCACATCTCCTACTGGGGATGTGCCCACAACATGCCCTTGATCGGAATCGAACCTGGGACCCTTGAGTCCACAGGCTGACGCTCTATCCACCGAGCCAAACCAGGTAGGACTATCCTACCTTTGAGGGGCTTACAATCTAGTGGAGAGGACAAAGCATATATGTGAAAAATCAAAACAGCAATGAAAAGGAGCATGTGGTGCCCAGACGGTGTGGCTCAGAGACTGACCCATGAACCAAGAGGTCACTGGTTGGATTCCCAGTCACTGCACATGCTCAGGTTGCAGACTCCATTCCCAGTAGGGGACAATCAGGAGACAGTCGATTAATTATGTTTCTATCCCTCTCCATTCTGCTCTCTCTCTAAAAAAAAAAAAAAAAAATCAGTCAAAACATGTGCATACAACCAATGAATGGGCTTTAAAAGGTAAAAAAGAAAAAAAAAAAAAAGACTCTCCAGGTAGGAAAACGATGTAAACAGAAAAAGGCATAAAACATGTGGCACGTTCATGGGAGAATGCATGATCCAACCTGAATGAAATAAAAACTTCCTCTGTAAGTATGCAGCCACAGATAAGGGAAGGGGAAAAAAAAAAGAGTCAGAATATGGAGACTTAAATACCAGGTGAAGGGAATTAGAATTCAACCATTCAATAGTAGCAATCTTTGAAGACACTTGAACAAAGAGGCAGACAAAAGGATACAATTAAATGCTTTAATGATTTAGAAAGGTAATGGCCACAGTCATTAAGTTAATTTGAAAGTAAAAAAATAAATAAATAAAATAAAATTTAGGGCAGAAAGGTCAGTTAAGATCACTGCAACAAGTTCAAGCAACAAGTATGTTATTTTATTTCATGGCATTTGCTATAATCAAACTTTAGGAAAATTAGAGGACTAAAAGATGGGCATCCTGCAAAGAGTAATATTTTGTTGTACCATGCTGTAGCAGCTACAAATAGGATATCCGAGAGTACACAGAAAGAGAAAAACCCTATCACATGGCAGTGATGGGCAAGGGGTTGCATGCTCTTTTGGAACTCATACCCACTACTTCCTTCATCTGCTGCAGGGTTTTCTCCATCTCCTCCCGCACATCCTGTTGCTTCCTCCCAGCATCCTCAACACTGTGTGTCTCGAAATAGCAGTCTCGAAATGAATAGAGTTGATCCACCAGTTCCTAGGAAGCACAAGGACGGTTCGATTACGTGGAGAGAACCCCAGACAAGACGTAATTGAATGAATTAAAGAATAATCCCTGTCCCTAATAAATACTTGTGTCCTAAATTTAAAAGCCTACCCAGAACAAAGAGAATGGACCAGCACCCTGTGCATCAGTGCTTTTCAATTTCATTGTGTGTATTATTTCCAGAACCGGCCTGCAGAGATTCTGATTTTAGTAATTTTAGCAAAACTCAAAATATTGCATTTTAGCAAGCATTCTAGATGACTGTAATAAAAATGGTCTGTAAAACACACTTTGAGAAATACACTTTTCCCTTGTACCTTAAGATGTCTATAAGAATTAAATCAAAGCTTGCCACCATTCCCATGGATAGCAACATCACTATTCTTTTCTTCTCTATTCCATATCCTCCTCCTATATAATAAAAGGGTAATATGCAAATTGACCAAATAGCAGATGACTGGTCACTATGATGCGCACTGACCACCAGGAGGCAGATGCTCAATGCAGGAGCTGCCCCCTGGTGGTCAATGAGCTCCCATAGGGGGAGCTCCACTCAGCCAGAAGCAGGGCTAGCACAGTGGCAGAGGCGGGAGCCTCTCCTACTTCAGTGGCAGCAGTAAGGATGTTTCACTGACGGCTTAGTGTTAGTCGGACACTCCCTGAGGGTTCTCGGACTGTGAAAGGGCGCAGGCTGGGCTGAAGGAACCCCCCCTCACCAGTACATGAATTTTGTGCACTGGGCTTCTAAAATACACACACACACACACACAGTGTCCAGATTATTATGACCGACTGAAGTTTGTAGGCAAATTAGCTATAATTTCATGCTGAAGTTGCTAGAGGGCCAAACCATTATAAATAGGGAAGCAGGTTGTTTACCACGACAGTATAAGTGATTTTTTTTTTCTGAAGATATGGGTAAACAACACTATTTAACAGCCTTTGAATGTGGATATATACATATATATATATATACATATCTAATCTAATAAAAGAGTAATATTAAAATTGACTGTTTCTACGGGATGCCTAAGCCACACCCACCAGCCAATCAGAGCGGCTGTATGCAAATTAACCCAGCCAAGATGGAGGCTGGCAGTCACGGAGCTGGAGTAAGCAGGAGGCTTCCGTTGCACCAGGAGTAAACTGTCTGCCGGCCAGCTGGGCTTCTCCTGGCTCCAGGCAACATTGTTGCAACAGTGTTTCAATTATAGAAGCCTCCAAGCTGAAGCAAACAGCAGGCTTCTGTTGCACCAGCGATGGAGGAAACTGCCTGCCTAGAGTCTACTAAAGCAACATTCTTTCAATTATAGAAGCCACGGAGCTGAAGCCAACAGGAGGCTTCATTACCTGCCTAGGCCTCGGCTTAAAGGAACAGTGTGTCAATTATGGAAGATAAATAAACCCCAGAAACCTGCTTCTAGCCAGCCTTACTGGGATGTTGAGTCAATGGGAGCTGTGGGCAGCCTGAAAACAGCCCTCAAGCCTGCACCCAGGCTGGCCACACCCCAATGGGGTGAGGGACTCCACTGGGGGGCTTGGCCAGCCTGCAAACAGCCATCAGCCCCTCACCCAGGCTGGCCAGGTACCCCAGTAGGGACCCAAAACCTGAAGAGACTGTGAGCAGCCTGAAAACGGCCCTCAGCCCCTCACCCAGGCTGGCCACACCCCAATGGGGTGAGGTTCCACACTGGGGGGCTTGGCCAGCCTGCAAACAGCCATCAGCCCCTCACCCAGGCTGACCAGGCACGCCAGCAGATGGACATCCCCAGAGGGGTCCCAGACTGCAAAAGGGCAGAGGCCGGGCTGAGGGACCTCCCAAGTGCACAAATTTTTGTGCACCAGGCCCCTAGTATAAATATATAGAGAGAGAGGGAGAGAGAGAGAGATACATGCACACAAACATATACACACTAATATTTCTATATTTCAGCCAGTCATACTAGGAAATAAAGTTGTTAATCCGAGTCAACTGGAAGTAAACCTCACATTCTAAAAAGTGTTTATCATTTAAATCTGCTCAAAAAAACAAAATCTCACCAATGTTTAAATTTTTGCATGAGAACCTTTAAGCAAGTTACAAGCCTGTCACAGGTCTAATGTTTAAATTAAAAGCTGTTTTATAACACAAAGAAATGAGTTTCTGAGATTTAAGAAAAAATCTTGGGTCATTAAAAGAAAGACAAAGAGTCAAGTCAGGGAGTTAGCTCCTACCTACCTAATACAAAACACAAGTCCTATTCAAAACTGCAGTCACTTGCGCACTGGGTGGAGTCTGTCCCCTCTACATCAGATCCCAAAGAATAACAAAACCATTAAGTACTAAAAAGAGTAACCAGGACACATGCGGTGCACGCCTTTACTGTGATTATTGCCAATTTCAAAGCAGAGAAGTGAGAAACGGCCTTTGTGGGGATCAACACAGCTCCTGGAAATCTGCCATAAACATGTGTATGCTATTTGTTATGGGTGAATAGAGCGGGAGGGAAGAAAGGCTTCATAAGAATGTGCAGGAATAAAGTTAGGAGCAACAAATCATCTTCCTCACAGGACTGAAATTAAGTCAGGTCAGCAGCAGGGGGTCCCAACACATGGCCGCGCCCCTCCCCTGGCCCCCGGCGACGCCGCCTCGGAAGTTGTTATAGTAACACACGGACGCACGCGGCGCCCTGGAGGTGCCTCGGAACTCGCAGGCGCTGCCTAAAACTGGGCTCCCCGCTTCTCCCCGATAACGAAAGCGCACTCAGGTTTTATCCTACGGGCCCACCTGCAATTTCTGCAAGATCTGTTTGCCTTCTTCCTCTTC
Source organism: Murina feae (assembly GCA_004026665.1). Lineage (NCBI taxonomy): Eukaryota > Metazoa > Chordata > Mammalia > Chiroptera > Vespertilionidae > Murina > Murina feae. The sequence goes on from PVJC01011725.1 coordinate 28,983, forward strand.
ATCAGCCATCGTTTCCTGGCCACTCTCGGCTACTCCGCCCCCAACTTTATAACCAGAGAGACTCATACCTACGTTCATCTTGGAGCCACAGCGACATCTAGGGCGCTGGAGGCTTGCCTGCACATAAGTAAAGGAGCTGGTTCACCAACTTAACACAATGCCTAAAGATCAAAGGAGATGCTCACTTACCACATTACAGTTCATAAACTTCATTTCCAAAATCCTAGAAACAATCTGTTCTCGGCTAGTTGCATGTACTGTATATTTTTGTCTCACTTTTTTCCTACTTATTTATGCCCAGATTATAATACCCCCAAAAGAAGACAGGCTGAAAGTAGATGCCTGTGTTACAAGTTTAAAATTTGAAGGAAATGTAGTACAACTTTACAGTGATTTTCTATGTATGAGGAATTTTATCATTTTGAACACACTATCCTAATAAATCTTACTACATTTGGGGTAGTATGAAAGTCATCACTAATATACTAGTGTATTCGTGCACTAATAATGCTTATTGACAGACTATATATCCAGGATACATAAGAGACAATGAATGTCTCTGGAAAAGGAAATAGGGGGACTGAGAGTTGTTGGCAAAGAAAATTTCACTACGTACACTTTTGAATTTATTGTTATGTACATATATTAGTTACTCAAAAATAAGCATAATTTTTAAATTAAAAAATTACTTCCACATAGACTCTCTCCAAAAGAGACTCAAGACACCTGCAATGATAACTGCTTCCAGAAAGGGGGAGCCAGTGGCTGGGAGACAGATGCCTTTTCTGTACCTTTTGAATTTGTACCATATGAATATATTAAACTTTTCAATAATAAGTACCTATTTTAAAAGTTGCATGTACTAGTCCTAACAAAGTTTCTCTTTACTTTTTAGTTTTAATTACAGCTTACTTGTACTCCAGACTGATTCTGTGAATCTACAGGAAGAAGCAAAAGTTCAAGGCAGAGCTTGGCTCAGTGATTGAGCGTGGACCCATGAACAAGGAGGTCATGGTTCAATTCGTGGTCAGGGCACATGCCAGGTGAAACTACTAAAGCTAAAGTTTTCAGTATTTAGTGGAAAGGGAAAGTGCACTTAGACTCTAAACCGCCAGAGGACCCTCCCCCCCCCCACTGGCCCCACCCCCATCATCTCCCTAACCACCCCCATCAAGGGTGGGGCCAGCTGGCCAACTTCCTGTGTCCCTTCTCCCACGCCAGCTAGGCCCGATAAGCCAGATTGGGGCAGGCGGCTGGACCCCACCCATGTGCAAATTGGTGCAGCAGGCCTCTAGTAAGATATATAAATGTCAAATTACTATTTGTACATCTGAAACTAATATGTTGTATGACAACTAAACTTTAATAAAATAAATATTTTTGAAGAGATTTTAATCTATACTCCTAAATTGCTTTCTATTCAATTATGTAAAGCAAGGGGTATTTATTTCCCTTTCTATAATGACTGAATATAAAAAAAATCATCAAATTTGCCTTGGCCAGTGTAGCTAAGTGGTTAGAGTGTTGGCTCTGGGACTAAAGGGTCATGGGTTTGATTCCCAGTCAAGGACACATACCTGAGTTGAGGGTCATTCCCTGGCCCAGTGGGGACCCATGCAGGAAAAAACCAATCTAATCCTCTCTCTCACATCAATATTTCTCTCCCTCCCTTCTTTCAGCTAAAAGATCAATGGAAAAAAATATCTTTGGGTGAGGATTAACAACAACAACAAAATATCCTCAAATTATTTCAGTATGATTTTATGACCTAAAAATCAATGGAATTTGACATTTAGGATAATTTCATTGAATTCTTCCCAAACCAATAAGAATAAATCACAAAACTTGATTGTTACAAAAGGCTTACTGGATAATCAAATTCAATCCCCCATTTTACAGATATAGAAACAAAAGCCCAGAAAGTTTAAACTCAAATATGCATGACCAAAAAGGCCATAATTAGAACCCAGACATTCTATCGCCCCAACCAGTATGATTTCAAGTCTTGCCTCTAATAGGACATAACGTTACTGAAAGTGCCCTTCAAATTTCTTTTGTGGTCTATACTTTAAATAAGTTAGCTGTCAAAAATGCTCACTATTTAATAAAGGAAAACAGGGAATAAATTTTTTAAAGTATTTTAGTCCTAACTGGTGTGACTTGGTTGAAGACTGGTCTCATACACCAAAAGGTGGTAGGTTCAATTACCGGTCAGTGCACATACCTAGGGTTTTATTCCATCCCCAGTTGGGACGAGTGCTAGAGGCAACAGATAGAAGTTTCTCTCTCTCTTATGAGTGCGCTCTCTCTCTCTCTCTCTCTCTCTCTCGCTCTCTCTCTCGCTCTCTCGCTCTCTCTCTCTCTCCCCTCTCCCTTGCTCTCTAAAATCAATTTAAAATTTTTTAAAGTATTTTGATTAATATAACCTCTTGAGATTAATATCATATTGTAAGTTTTCTATGATAGAAGTGCGTTACTAAATAAGTAAACCCAAGCCCTAGCCAGTATGACTCAGTGGATAGAGTGTCAAGCTCAGACTGAAGGGTCCCAGGTTTGACTCTGGTCAAGGGCACATGCCCAGGTTGCAGGCTCAATCCCCAGTAGGAGGAGCACAAGAGTCAGCCAATCAATGATTCTCTCTCATCATTGATGTTTCTCTCTCTCTCTCTTCCTCTTCCTTCCTCTCTGACATAAATAAAAATATGTTTAATAAAAAAATAATAAACCCAAGACAACAGCTGACAAAACAGAAAAGGAATAATTTTATTTTTAAATAAATGGCAAAAAATCAACTTTACAAAATAACTTTATCAATGTAAATTATTTTTAAATAGAAATAAGAACTGATCATATGAACATCAAATTGTACTCTCATTCACTGAATGAGCACATACATTCCAAACAAGTTAATGCAAGGGCAAATATGTAAATATATAGGAATAAATGTATACACCCAAATAACAAACTACAGACATACATTACCATTTCCTGAGACCTAAATATTCTCGTAAATATACTGGAAAATATAGCAAAATATCAATATAAAGGAATATGCACACACATGTATGCATAAATACCAAACTCCAAAATGACATGCAGGCATATAACATAGGTGCTTTTACACATATGCATAAACATACAACTGTCAGAAATGCCCAGATAGAAACAAATTGTGATCTACAAAGCACCTTATAATATTATAACCTTCCTACTACTGAAAATCTCAACAGTTCACAATGAAATTGAGTTTAATAAAATGCTCATGCTTTAAATAATGAAAACAGAAAAAGGAACCAGACTCTAAAGCCACTCCTCATTGTCACTCAATTTCTTAAAAGCTGAATATGTGACGACAACTTCAAAACTTAGTAGCACAGGGAGGTTGGTGACTTCTATCTGGAATAAAGATTATATGACAAATGAAATCACTGAAAGTGAACATAGAAACATTTTGTAAAGTGCATTAAATTCTTTTTACTTTAAAGGCCCTACTAGAAACTTGCTGCTGCTCCAATTCATGACTTGGAGTTGCAAAACTAAAAAAGTTGTTGCTGGGTTCAGGTGCTGTGGGAGAACCCATAAAAAATGGTCTGAACTGAAAATCTCCGTCTCCACCACCCTGGTTTCGAATTGGTGTACTGTCCAAAGGAAACTTGGATTTGTTCCCTAGGGAGGAGAGAAGGGGAAAACTTAAGCATCTCTTTACTTACAAATCTTTAAAACACAAAAAGACAAAAGTCATTCAATAAATATTTTAACAGAACTCAATTCATACAAGACAAATAAAATATAAACCTAATGTTAGATAAAGAAAAGGACCATGATGGTCCCCATCTCTCCCCCTGACCACAATATAAATACTGTACCTTCTTCTGTGATGCAATTTCCAATTATAGCCCATGACCTCATCACCAAAAATAATCTGACACAATGAAATACATGTTTAGCCTTGGCTGGTGTGACTCAGTTGGTTAAAGCATTGTCCTGTGCACCAAACTTTCATGGATTTGATTCCCAGAGAACACATACCTACATTGTGGGTTCAATCCCCAGTTGTCAGGGCACTTATAGGAGGCAACTAATCTCAATTCCTTTCTCTCTCTCTCTCTCTTCCCTCCCTCCCTCTCTAAACATCAATTTAACAAATAATTAATTTATTTATTTATTAGTGGCAGCTAATATTATTACTGCAACTAAATAGTTTTTCATTTAAAGTAGCAATTTGTGAAATTTTATTTTGAGGATATTTACTTTCTGTTCAAATTGAAGCTGTAACTTAAACATAAACAAATATAATAGATAAAAAATAATAGATAAATGATGTACATAATGAGACATGGATGAAGAATCTGAAGCTTATCACCATTCTCAGCCTTTGGAGTCTCTACTAACTACTTGGAGCCATGCAGAACACAATGGGAAAAATCACTGGTTTAAAGAACAAATATTAGATAATTTTATGTCCTTCCTTACCTAATGGGAAGCCAAAAATACCAGAATTGGAAATCATGGATGGTTCAAAGTTACCTTCTTGATTAGCAATAGTGATGTTTCGTAACCTAAGACTATCATAGAGGCCTTGGAGCTTTTGATACTGACGATTTCGCTCCATAAGTTTCTCAGAGATGTCACTGAACTTTTTCTTGTATTCTTCTAGCACTTTCTTCATTGAGGTGACCTCCCCTTTCATAGAGGTCAATTCTACATCCTTGCTCTGTATTTGCTGAGTATATATCTTCTCCATCTGCTTCAGATGGCCCTCAGCTTTGCTGAATTTGTATTCTTGATAAAGACGCTCCTGATGTACCTATCCCAAGGGAGGAGAAAAAATATTTTTAAGGTAATAAATATAAAACGCATATATTGTAAAACTTTACAAATGCAAAAAGAAAAGAAAGATGATTATTCTGTGCTATTAACATTTAGAACCATGTTAAGAAGCAATTAGGGTGTACAATAGGATGATTATTATAGAAAGTAATATGTTATGTCACTAAATGCATAAAAAAATCTGGAAGAATACTATCATACCACTGCCATTACACCAACAAAAGAAGTAAGCATTTGTCTAACTTTTACAAATGACATGTAGTCCAAAATTTTTTTGTATGCATGCATATAAGCATAACCAATGGATGCAAAACACTGTGGGGTGGGGGGTGAGGGCATGTATGGGGGGGGGAGGGGCAGGGGAGGCCGGTGGAAGGTCAATGGGGAAAAAAAGGAGACATATGTACTACTATTTGTAATACTTTAAACAATAAAATAAAATTTAAAAAATTATATTGGGTTTAGAGGTGGGAGAAAGGGGGAATGATGCTTTTTTGTTAAACTAGAAGGAATATACTATATCTACTAATAAAAACTATTATTTATTGAAAAATAAAAAATAAGAAATATAATCTGCTGTAGCCTGTTAGACTCAGTGGATAGATCATTGGCCTACAGACTGAAGGGTCCCAGGTTTGATTTAGGTCAAGGGCACATGCCCGGGTTGCAGGCTTGATCCCCGGTAGGGGGCATATAGGAGGCCGTTGATCAATGGTTCTCTTTCATCATTGATGTTTCTATTTCTCTCTCCCTCTCCCTTCCTCTCTGAAATCAATAAAAATATATATCTTTTAAAAAGAAATATAATCCTATGTTTTAAGTAAATCATAGTGCAAAGAACAGATTATAAGATAGCCCCCAATTATTCCTGCCTCTTGGTATTTACTAGTATATTCCCTTCTTGAGTGTGGATGGGATATATGTGACTAAAACACAGAAAAAAAATTATAAGATGTCACTTCATGAGAAAATAAGATCTGTCTTGTTAGTACACTGTCTCTTGTTGCCTTTGTGAAAGCATGCAGCCATACTGGGAAGGCCAACAAGGCAAGTAACTGAGAGCAGACTCTAGGCAATAGCCAGCAATATACACCTTTCACAGAATTAACTCAAAACGGATCACAGACCTGAATGTAAAATATAAAACTATAAAATTCCTACAAGATAACATAGGAGAAAATCTAAATGACCTTGGGTTTGGTGGTGACGTTTTACATATATACAACACCAAAGACAAAATATATGAAAGAATTGATAAGCTAGACTTCATTAAAATTAACATTTTCTGCTCTGTGAAAGACAATGCCAAGAGAATAAAAGATAAGCCTCAGACTAATCTAAATATATAAAAGCCTAAGTGACTGAATGACTGAACAACCAAACGACTGGTCGACCGGTCACTGTCATGTGCACTGACCACCAGGGGCAGACGCCCAATGCAGGAGCTAACTCCTGGTGGTCAGTGCGCTCCCACAGCCAACCTACCTACATCCAATTGGTAAGTCGAAAGTATGGAGAAACAAGCTCCCTCATATACTACTTAATAGAAAACACTGATATAACCTAATTTGAGGGCAATTTAAAAATACTGCCATTTAGCCCAGCCGTCATGGCTCAGTGGTTGAGCGTGGATCTATGAACCAGTAGGTCACTGTTTGATTCCCGGTCAGTGTGCATTCCTGGGTTATGGGCTCAACCCCTGGTGTGGGGCCCTGCAGGAGGCAGCCAATCAATGATTCTCTTTCATCTTTGATGTTTCTATCTCACTCTCTCTCTCTCTCCCTTCCTCTCTGAAATCAATAAAAATATTTTTTAAGCCTTAGCCCATGGACTTAAGATCCCAGGCTACATTCTCATCAGGAGCATGTACTTCAGTTGCAGGCTCTATCTCTGGCCCTGGTTGGGGTGCGTGCAAGAGGCAACCAATCAATGTGTCTCTCTGACATTGACGTTTCTCTCTGTCTCCCTTCCCTTCCACTCTCTGTAAAAATCAATGGAAAAGTATCCTCAGGTGCCCAGTTGGTGTGACTCAGTGGTTGAGTGTTGACCCATATACCATGATTCCCAATGGGAAATGTGCAGGGGGCAGCTTATCAATTATTCTTTCTCATCATTGATGTTTCTAGCTCTCTCTCCCTCTCCCTACCTCTCTGAAATCAATACAAAAATTTTTTTTAAAGAAAAATATCCTTAGGTGAGAATTAACAAAAAACAATATATCTATATAAGTAAAAATGTAAATGTCTGTTCAAAATCTCAAATCTCTGAAAGTTCTTCACCAATTGCTTTGAAATTTTGATACAACATTGCATTCGAATACGCGTGTGTTTTTATATACCTACATTATATAGATGTCACACCTTTAAAAACATGTTTTGAAAAAAAACAGGTAAAAACATGCTTTCTTTGAAATACAGCGCCATCTGTTGGACGTAAAAGCAATACACGCTACGAACTTAACAATATTATTCAGTCTAACATTCAAAGCCAGGCAGCCACATACAAGTCTGTCGACACTATTGTGGAAGCAGATGAAGGGGTTAATTATCCGACAGAATTTTGGAATTCACTCGATCTGCCAGGGATGCCACTGCACATACTGCAATTGAAAATCGGCGTGCCAATTACCATGTTGCAAAATATCACCTAGCTCGGGACTGGGCCCTGGGCCGGGGCTGGGCTGGGGCTTGGGGTGCAGGCAGCCACCACAGTCCGCCCCATGCCAGCAGCTGAGGGCTTGTGGGAAGTGTGGCAGGCGAGGGCGGGAAAGCTTCCTTGGCTCCTTTTTCCTCCAGCTTTTGGGCAGCTTGGCGAGGGCCTCTACCGGTGGGGAGCTTCCGGCGTGGGGTGTGGGTCGCAGGCCATCGCTGGGGGGCCCAGGCTGCAGAGGTGCACGTGTGCCAGGCCAGAGCAGCCGAGCACAGTGGGCAGCCGCCCGGGAGGGCGTATTGTATACCCACAAGCATTGTGCAATTATACAAATTAGAAATATGCACTTTCTCTTTTCTTTCTTTTCCATTTAACCATACTGAGCCATAGAAACGTGTGGCTGAGTATAGCTAGTGTGTGTGTGTGTGTGTGTGTATTAAGTACTACAATTTAAAAAACGTTGAAATTGATTTATCTATCTTCAGGAATCTAATCTTAGCAAATAGTTAAAGACATGAATTTGATATTAATAATGCTCATTAAATCATTTTTTAAAATATATTTCATTGAGTTTTTACAGAGAGGAAGGGAGAGGGATAGAGAGTTAGAAACATGGATGAGAGAGAAACATCTATCAGCTGCCTCCTGCACATCCCCCACTGGGAATATGCCTGTAACCAAGGTACATGCTCTTGACTGGAATCGAACCTGGGACCTTTCAGTCCACAGGCTGACGCTCTATCCACTGAGCCAAACCAGTTAGGGCTCATTAAAGCATTTTAAAAAAATATTTTTTATTGATTTCAGAGAGGAAGGGTGAGGAAGAGAGAGAGAAAAACATCAATGATGAGAGTGAATCATTGATTGGTTGCTTCTGCAAGGCGGTCCTCAATGGGGATTGAACCTGCAACTCAAGCACGTGCCCTTGACCAGAATCAAACCCAGGACCTTCAGTCCACTGCCAGATGCTCTATCCACTGAGCCAAACTGGCTAGGGCTCATCAAAGCATTTTTAATAACTTATGATAAATTATGATATAATGCAACCATTAAAATAATAATTATATAATGCTTACTTTAAAAATATTTAATAAAATATTTATAATAGGCATAATACACCATCAACTTTAACTGGCCACAAAAACAGTATGTGTGGTATTATTCTTTTTTGTAAAGACAAAAATATATATTTACATATAAAATACATATTTATATACATAAAAGTAGTTAATACACAAAACATCAACAATAATTATCTGAGTGATGGAATTATGGTTTATTTTATTTTTCTTTCTTTTGGATTTTCAACAACAAGCATTAATTTTAAAGAAAAAATTATTAAAAGGAAAGTTTTCCATACATTCATAAAAAATAAATACAAACACAAGTGAAAAAAAGCACATTAGAAACTTCTACCTATACCTCAAATCATAGAAAATAGTTTCTCTCCAAAGAAACTAGCCTAAGCACTAACCTGGTATGTCCAGAAGGCGAGTGCTCGGGAGCTAATGTCCAACACAATCTCTGGTCGAAGTCCTGCCAGCACCATGGCTTTATACTCCTCTGATGGACTGAGTTCTGTACGGACAATATCTAGTTTTCCGGAAAGGGTACTGTTGCAAGCAGGGCAGATAGCTGGCGAACGACTAAACTCACCGCTGCCATGTTGATCACAGAAAATGTGAGAGCAGGCAGTGACCCACGCATAACCAGAGAGTTTGATGCGACACTTTCGATAATTACAAAGCAGCATGTCGTCACACAAAGACATAATGTACAGTGAGGTCCCAGATTCTGAAATGAATCCTAATAATCAGTAAATGAAAAGGTCAAATAAGTCAAACTGCAGTGAAAATGCAATAAATAAAGAACAAATAAAGAACCCATGTTTTAATTTTATAATCATGTACATTTATGGTTTTGCATTTATTACATTTAATATACTGTGTTGATTTTAATCACTTAGCCATATTAATTATGCAAACCACTACAAAGGCCTTGCAAAAAATTTAATGAAAAAGTTAAAACACAGGAGGCTCCAAATTTTAGTAAAATAAAAAATAGTATGTACACGGGGAGAAAGTTTAGAAAAGTTTACAAAGTACAAATAAAAAGTTAAATTAGTGCTTTTCGTCATTCCTTAACACATAAATAAAAATCCCAATTTATTGCCCATTCTTAGTTTACTAGGATATTTTAGTATTACTCCTCACACTTGGTAGATATAAAAATCCAGGAACTGATTTCAGCCATCCTTTAGTGCAGTGGTTCTCAACCTGTGGGTTGTGTCCCCTTTGGAGGTCGAATGACCCCTTCCACAGGGTCACCTAAGACCATCCTGCATATCAGATATTTACATTACGATTCATAACAGTAGCAACATTACACTTATGAAGTAGCAACAGAAATAATTTTATGGTTGGGTCACAACTGTTTTAAAGCGCCAGAAGGTTGAGAACCACTGCTTTAGTGCAAAGCACTTTCAGGTTTTTCACATATGCTGATTTCTCAGATTCTTTCCCTACATAGTAACCTGATACTACTAAATGGAAACTAACCTAATTCATTCAAGAACTTATGAAGCACAAAAAAAAAACTGTGTAAAAGCAGATATTTTTATCATGAGATCAGCATTCACCAGTTATTATAAATACTATTCCATGCTACGCTTCTAGTTAAAACATCTGTAAAACTAAATATACTCTTAAGTTACTTTTCAATATAGTGTTCACTCTTATTGGAATTTTACTAACCCGCACAGGGCAGCAATCTTCTGGATATACTAAAATAAGTCATATACTGTAATAATAATAATAATAATAATAATACACCAATTAGACACCAAGAAAAAATGTCCACACTTCTCCAGTGACAAATTCTGTCAAGAATGCTGCATTGGATCCTGACTGGCTTGGCTCAGTGGATAGAGCGTTGGCCTGTGGACTGAAGGGTCCCAGGTTTGATTCTGGTCAAGGGCATGTACCTTGGTTGCAGGCACATCCCCAGTGGGAGGTGTGCAGGAGGCAGCTGATCGATGTTTCTCTTTCATCCATGTTTCTAACTCTCTCTCTCTCCCCCTTTCTCTCTGTAAAAAATCAATAAAATATATATATTTTTTTAAAGTAGAAGAAAATCTTTGGGGGAAAAAAGAATGCTGCATTGGGCCCTTGCCGGGTTGCTCAGTGGTTAGGGCGTAGTTCCCTGCCCTCTCCTCCCCCTTCACACACCCGGAAGGCTCCCGGGTTGGATTCTGGCCAAGGGCACCCAAGGGCACGCGCCTCAGTTGCAGGCTCCATCCGCCCCAGTCTGGGGTGTGGGAGAGGCAGCCCATCTCTCTCACACCGATGTCTCTCTGTCTCTCCCCTCCCTTCCGGTCTCTCTAATAATCAATGGGAAAATGTTAACAACAACAACAACAAATGTTGCCTTGGTCACAGGGTGGAGGAGGACACTGACCGCTTTGCCCTCAGGGTGAGTCTCCACAGGCACAAGGCAGGCCAGGCTGCGGCAGTGACAAGGCCTACTTTCCCGCCGCAGGTAGGAGGGAGGGGCGGCGGGGGAAGCAGCCGCGCCGGAGCGGGTGCGAGGCCGAGGCCGAGGCCGCTCAGGAAGGGCCCGAGGCACAGACAGCACCAGCTCCTCCACGCGATGCCGAAAGAGCCGACACAATGAGCGCTCCAGTTATCAAGGGCCACGTTGTTGAGTTGTGGGTTCCGACTCACAGAAACGCCACTCGGAAACTCTCCGCCTGCTTTCCACGCGGGACACGGAAATAATCCCAATTACATACCTAAACTGAGGCGGCACGAGGAAAAGGAAAAAGCGCGGGAAAACGCCGTTCTCTCCCCCAGGCCACCACAAGCAAGCATTCGTGAGCGCGTCGCCACTACCTCTGAGAGCGCATGCGCAGAGTCGCCCGGAGCCTGCCGGGAGTTCCAGCCGCTCAGCATGCTGGGACCTGCCCGCTGTGACACCGATTTGGGCCACGCACCCGCGAGGCACGCCTGTCTCAGGCGCTGTGAGGACGCGAATTCTGGTCCAGGTTTCCTACTTAGGAGCCCTGCTGTCGTCGAGTGTCCTTTACTAACCACGACCTGGCTTAAAAGGGGGTAACATTTGATGTCAGTCTCCTGAGGGGGAAGCACAGGGCTGCCCTTGAATACCCGTAGGTGTTTATTGAGGGAAAACATGGGGAGTGCCACTGGGAAGCACGGGCCTTCTTAGTTTCAGAAAAAAATTCCCCCAAATCGTGATACCTGAAGCTGCACAGCTACCACCTACGGGTTGAGGTGGGTTCTGCCGTTTTATTTTTTTGTCCATCTTGAAATGGATGGGCTTCCAGCTTCTACACGTCCTCTGTATAAGGTAGACTTACGTAGAATTTTCCTTGGTTGAGAGTCCACGTTATGCACATTCATTCCAACGCTTGAAATGAAGCCGTAGGATCAGGCGCCACGGGTGTTTTTGAGGCGACCTGCCTGGGTACTCTCCTAGGTCTGCTTGTGATTTTTAAAAA
>PVJC01011726.1:0-23652 GCA_004026665.1 Murina feae
CCTGCAGGGGAGGACTGGGGGCGGGGCCTGCAGGGCGGGCTGGGGGCGGGGCCTGCAGGGGAGAACTGGGGGCGGGGCCTGAAGGGGCGGGCTGGGGGCGGGGCCTGCAGGGGAGGGCTGTCTGAGTCCCCAGTGGGAGAGCAGCAAGTGGGCGGGACTCTGGGATTTTCTTTTTTTTTCCTTTTTTTAAAATACATTTCTATTTATTTAAAAAAATTAAAGTAGAGCATTGCATTTATTTTATTTTTGTTATATATAACCGGTATTTTTTGATTTCAGAGAGGAAGGAAGAGGGAGAGAAACATCAATGATGAAAAAGCATCATTGATGGGCTGCCTCCTGCACGCCCCCTACTGGGGATGGAGCCCGAAACCCGGGACCCTTCAGGCTGCAGGCCGCCGCTCTATCCACTGAGCTAGGGCGGGACTCTGAGATTTTCCAAGAAGGCCTGGGAGCCAAGCTCCGGTGAGAGGGGCGTCCTCCCCTTCCTTAGCTCCTTCCTTCCTGCAGACAGTGAGCCCCGTCATGATCGAGTCGGGTATGACCAAGAACGTAAAGCACCGGACGCTGGTGCTGAACTCCGAGGACTTCGCTCGGCAGGCGTTGGACACGCTCGGCCTCACCTCCCAAACCGCGGGCTGCTTCCACCAAGCTGTGCTGGTGCGTTCGGGGCAAGAGCTGGGAGGGACACTCCCTGGCCCAGGGCCACTCGTCGCTCCTCTGAAGGGAGGACACGTCCAGAGGAGCGGAGGGCCCCCCCTCGGGCCGCTTAGACAGGAGAAGAGATGGGGGGACCCGCGCGTGGGCGCATCCTGATTCCGGCACCTCTTCTTCCCAGGACGCCCTGCTGGCTCTCCTCCTGCCCAGCTGGTTTTGTCTCAGTCGCTGGGGACCAAAGTTCTTACTTCGGTTGAACAATGCTTTGGCGAAGGCGAAGCCCTCCCGTAAAAGGCCTTGAAGGGGTGCGGCCACTCGCCTGCCACCCTCCCAGTCCTGGGCCAGGGCTGTGGGTGTTAGCAAAGGTGCCCCACACGTGGGGATGGATGACAAGCAGGCCCCTGGCACAGAACCGGACACCTGGACACCTGGATATTTGGTGACAACTGTGGCATCTCAAACCTCTGACAGAAAGATGGCATTTTTAAAAATATATATTTTATTGATTTTTTACAGAGAAGAAGGGAGAGGGATAGAGAGAAACATCCATCAGCTGCCTCCTGCACACCTCCTACTGGGAGGTGCCCACAACCAAGGTACATGCCCTTGACCGAATCGAACCCGGGACCTTTCAGTCCGCAGGCCGACGCTCGATCCACTGAGCCAAACCCGTCAGGGAAAAATGGCATTTTTAATATGTGCACTGAGATAAGCAGACAGCCATGGGTATATTACACTTATACGTATATGAATATACTACTGATTTCCAATGTTTTTAATCTCATGGCACACATAACCTAATTACTAAAATTCTACAGCACATCAAAATATATGTTTTTTGCCAATCTGATAAAAAAATAAACTAGGCATAAATTTGATTCATTCATACTAAACAGCTATGGCTATGTTGGCCGTTGTCATTTTTTTTCTTTGACAATCAAGGGGAAATGAGGTCAGTGCCTCTGACTAAATATTTTAAAAATTCTTGCGGCACACAGGTTGAAAATCACTGATATATACCTATATGTGTACATACATAAATAATTGTAGCAGTGGTGGTTGCAAAGCTTTGTGACTATGCTAAAAACCTGAATTGTACACACTTACTAGTAAAGGCTGAATTTTATGGTATGTGAACTATAGCTCAATAAAAATAATTTTAAAAATAGAGATCCCCCAAGCATGTGTGTGTGTGTGTGTGTGTGTGTGTGTATAAATCTAATCCATTGCTCACACCAAGCACCTGCATGAATGAACCAGAAATCTCCGTGTAGTAATGGAAACACGGTGAGAAGAATACACGAATGAATTGCTTTCCATTTGGGGTTTAGGAAGTGCACGAGGCAGCTAATCAATGATTTTCTCTCTGAAATCAATAAATATTTTTTAAAAAGAAAAAGAAAAGGCCCAAAAGCCCAATGTCTTAAAATATGCAAAAGAAATTAAGAAAAAGTTCCCAGAGAAACAAATATGAACAGCCCTTAGCTATATGAAAAGAAGTTCAACTTTCTTTCTTTCTTTCTTTTTTAAAAATATTTTATTGATTTTTTACAGAGAGGAAGGGAGAGGGATAGAGAGTTAGAAACATCGACGAGAGAGAAGCATTGATCAGCTGCCTCCTGCACACTCCCTAATGGGGATGTGCCCGCAACCAAGGTACAACATGCCCTTGACCGGAATCAAACCTGGGACCCTTCAGTCCGCAGGCTGATGCTCTATCCATTGAGCCAAACCGGTTAGGGCTCAACTTTACTTCTAATAAGCAGCACAATTTACCATAGCTAAGATTTGGAAACAGCCTAAGTGCCTATCAGCAGATGAGTGGATTAGAAAACTGGTACATCTACACAATGGAATACTGTGCTGCTGTAAAAAAGAAAGAATTCTTACCATTTGCAGCAGCATGGATGGACCTGGAGAGCATTATCCTAAGTGAAATAAGCCAGTCAATGAAAGAAAAATACCACATGATCTCTCTTATTTATGGATAATAAAGACCATTATAAACTGAAGGACAAAAATAGATACAGAGGCAGAACAGCATCAAACAAACGGTCAAACTACAGCTGGAAGGCTGGGGAGGGTTGGTGGGGGGAGTTAAGAGATGAATTGAAGGACTTGTATGCATGCATATAAACATAACCAATGGACACAAGACACTGGGAGGTAGGGGAGACCGGGGGAAGGTCAAGGGGAAAAAATGGAGACTTATCTAACACTCTTTGTAATACTTTAAGCAATAAAACAAAATTTAAAAAAATAGTGCCAACTGTCCTGGCTGTTTTGTTGTAGGACTTCCATTCAGCCAGCTTTCAGGTGGTTCCAAATGATGGTTGGTCTGTATTTTAGGTGTAATTTTGATGTGGTTGTGGGAGGTGGTGAGTACTGGCGGTTACCTAAGCTGCCATCTTGGTTCTATCCTGACAGTATTTTTTAAAAAAAATATTTTTATTGATTTCAGAGAGGAAGAGAGAGAGAGAAATATCAATGATGAGAGGGAATCATTGATCCGCTGCCTCCTGCACGCCCCCTACTGAGGATCAAGCCACAACCTAAGCATGTGCCCTTGACCAGAGTCAAACCCACTGAGCCACACCAGCGCAGGCCCGACTGTTTTTGGTCTCTAGCATTTCTTGTTGGGTCTCTTTTAGGATGTCCATCTCTCTGCTTACAGTGCCCACCTGTTCTTGCATGTTGCCTACTTTATTTTATTTTCTTCTTATTATTATTTTTTAAATTTTTGTGAGTTTATTTGAGCCAAACTGTCGACATATGTCAGGAAGCAAAACCTCAAGGAATTGAGATAATGATCCGAAGAACGGCTGCTTACATTGCAAGCAAAGGAAGGGACGCAGGTGGGTTACATGAAATCCAGTGGTGATAGACTAGAGAGGCGGGAGAAAGCAAAGCAGGGAAGCCTCTGGGATTGGATAAAAAGTGAAATGATGGACACCTACTTAGGTGGGTGCAGGAACTATTAGCATGATAATGAAGGGATTTGTGGTGTTTGTCCTGGCGCCTAGGCACCTTAGGTTGTGCCCCAGGGGCATGCCGTCTACTTTATCCTTTAGCGTAAATTAATTAATATATTAATCCTAGTTGTTTTAAATTCCAGGTCTGATCATTCCTACATACATCCCCACTCCGATGCTCACTCTGTCTCTTCAAATTGTGTTTTGGTATATCTTGTAATTTTTTAAAAATCCTCACCCAAGGATATTTGTTCCATTGCTTTATTATTATTTTTTTAATCCTCACCTGAGGATATTTTTCCCATTGGGTTTTAGAGAGAGAGAGTAGGGGGCCAGGGAGAGACAGAGAGAAACACCAGTGTGAGAGAGACTCGTCAGTTGGTTGCCTCCGGAATGCCCCTGACCAGGGCCTGGAGCCTGCAGCCTTGGTACATGTCCTTGACAGGAATCAAACCTGGGACCCTTGAGTCCGCAGGCTGAAGCCCTAGCCACTGAGCAACACCGTCCAGGGCTGTAATTTTTTCTTAATAGCCAGACATGCTGCATTAGATAGAAAGAACTGATTAGGCTCTTAGTACTGTGGCGGTAAGATGTGTGTATGGGCGAGGAGGGGGGACAGGAAGAGTCTATGATGAGGTCTCAGGGTCTTAGTGAGCTTATGCTTATGCCTCTAGACTTCACAAGTGTTTTGTTTTTCTCTCTCTTAAGTGGGAGAGGCTGGCTAGAGTGGGTGGGGTGGGCTACTTCCCTTCCGCAGGTCAGTTAGGCGGATGGTCCTGCAGTGAGTGAGGCTCTCAAAAATGTCAAAACGGTCCTTTACCTGCTCTCCCTACCAGACGCACCAGGGGTGCCTCTCATATTCACTGTGGGAACCTACAGAGCTCTGTCCCAATTGTCTAGGGACGTACGGCAGGTGACTGCACTCTTTCCCTTAAGGTCTGTTACCAGTTCTGAACGAGTGACAGTGCTTATCATAGTTCTTACTGAGCACAGGTCATTACTCTCCTTAGCCTCTCAAAGTAGATAACACAGACAGACAGACAGTTATTTGCAAGCGAATCCCACACGGTTTATTTACCAAGTCCTGATGGGTGTCAGTCCCTGGGAAGTCCACCCGGAGATGCACCACACACTGAGACACACCACACACAACACGTTCGGACAGTAAGTGGCCGCGGAGGCTGGCTTCGTGGAGCTCCTGGAGGTACGGAGGCAGAGCAGGGTAGGTTGGCAGTTGGAGGCGAGTCTGGGGAGGGCAGCCAGGCATCTGTCTTCTGCGCTTAAACTCTCTCCTTTTATACTCAAAGATGGGTGTGTGCGTGGCGGTCTTATCAGTGGCTCTGAGGCATGGGGTCTGGTCCTTACAGATAAGGTTAAGGAATTTCTCCGGTAGGTAAACAAGTTACATCTTTAGGTAAGGGTCTTTTCAGGTACACACGGATTCTAATATGGAGTCTAAGGGTCACACACAAATCAAAATGGAGTTACTTATGCTGACTTCACAATTACTATAACAAGCTCCTGGAGGTAAATGTCACAAAATTGGGGGGTGGGGGTGGGGGGTGGTGTCCTCCTATGACTGGGACCTGCTGGCATTGTTAGCTCTTGGAGTTGCCCACACACAGGTTCCAGCAATTCGTCAAGGACCGACCGGTCTGGTTTCTCTGCCTGCGCTGTTTCTACTTGTGAGCTTCTGCTCAGGGAAGTTTATTCTCCGCACCTATTCGCCTGCCAGTCTCCCCAGTCTTTGCCCTGTGTCCTCACCTCTCTCAGCACCCCAGACTTGCGTAGTTTTCAGTCTGTCCAGCTTTTCATATTATTATTATTATTGATTTCAGAGAGAAAGGGAGAGGGAGAGAGAGAAACATCAGTGATGAGAGAGAGAATCATGGATCGGCTGCCTCCTACCTCCTCCTCCCCCCCACTGGGGATTGAGCCCATAATCAGGCATGTGCCCTTGACCGGAATCAAACCTGAGACCTCCAGTCTGCAGGCCGACGCTCTATCCACTGAGTCGAACTGGCTAAGGCTGTCCAGCTTTTTAATTGTGAAGGCTGAGTGGCGATTTCCACTAAAAGGGTCACCTGAAAAGAACACACACTTTGCCATTGTTCACTGTAATGTTTTCTGTATTTATTCAAGTGGATTTTTTAAATTTTTATTTTTTATTGAGTTTAGAAAGAGAGGAAGGGAGAAAGAAATATTTTTTTTTTTATTGTTCCGCTTATGTATGCATTCATTGGTTGATTCTTGTGTGTACCCTGACCAGGGGTCAAACCCACAACCTTGGCCAATCTGGGCAACACTCTAACCAACTGAGCCACCTGGCCAGCGCCTGAGTCCCTGCTTTTAGTTTTTGGGGTCGATGCCGAGAAGTGGGATTGCTGGACCATGTAGCCACTCCACGTTTCTTACTGTTTTTCCAAGTGGCTTTACCATTTTGCATATCCGCTGGCAATGCACAGGGTTCCAATTTCCTCACATCCTTGCCAACACTTGTTATTTTTTTTATTTTTATTTTTTGCATTAAAAAATATAGCCCTGGCTGGTGTGGCTCAGTTGGTTGAGCATCGTCCCATGCGCTAAAAGGTCGCTGGTTAGATTCCCAGTCTGGGCACATACCTGGGTTTTGGGAATGTGACGGGGAGAGAAGGCAACAGTCAACATTTCTCTCTCACCTCTCTCTCTCTCTTTCTCTCTCCCTCCCTCCCTCCCTCCCTCTCTCCCTCCCTTCTTCCCCTCCCTCCTTCCTCTCTTTAAGCAAGTTCTCAAGTGAAGAATAAATAAATAAATACATACACACTGCAAGCTATCCGAACGAGAGTAAGGTGGTACTTTTTTATTTGAATTTTCCTAAAGAGTGTCTTTTCATGGGCTTATTGGCCATTGGTACAGTATTTTCTTTGGAGAAATATGTTTATTCACGTCTTTTGCCCATTTTTGAATTGGGTGGTTTGACATTTCCTTGTTGAGGTATGTATAGTCTGGATATTAATCCCTTATCAGACGTATGATTTGTGAATATTTTCTCCCATTCTGTGGGTTGTCTTTTCACTCTGTTGACAGTATCTTTTGATGCACCAACATTCTTAATTTTGATAAAGTCTAATCGATCTATCTTGATGTTGTTGTAATTGCCTGTGGTTTTGTTAAATCCACGGTCATGAAGATTTTGACCTGATGTTCTAAGAGTTTTATAGTTTTAGCTCCTGATTTAGGCCTTTGATCTTAATTTTTTTAAAAATATATTTCTATTGATTTCAAAGAAGATGGGAGAGGGAGAGATAGAAACATCAATGATGAGAGAGAATCAATGATCAGTTGCCTCTGTCCCCTACTGGGGATTGAGCCCGCAACCTGGGCATGTGCCCTTGAGTGGAATTGAACCCAGGACCCTTCAGTCTGCAGGCTGATGCTCTATCCACTGAGCCAAGCTGAGGCTGATCTTAATTTTTGTATGTTTTATAAGATAAGGGTCTGACTTTATTCTTTTGCATATGGATATCCAGTTTTCCCAGTACTATTTGCTGAAAACAAAAAGACTGCCCTCTATTAAACGTTCTTGGAATCTTTGTTGAAAGAAAACTTCGATCATATATGTGAGAGTTTGGTTTTGAACGATTTCTTCTATTCCACCGATCGATCTACATGTTTGTCTCTATGCCAGCACCATACTATTTTGATTATGGTAGCTTTTGTGGAATTTTTTAAAAGTATTTTTATTTATTTCAGAGAGAGGAGGGAAGAGGGAGAGAGAGAGAAACATCAATGATGAGAGAGAGCCCGGCCAATCTGGCTCAGTGGATGGAGCGTCAGTCTGAGGACTGAAGGGTCCCAGGTTCGATTCTGGTCAAGGGCATGTACCTTGGTTGCGGGCACATCCCCAGTAGGAGGTGTGCAAGAGGCAGCTGATCGATGTCTCTCTCCCATCGATGTTTCTAACTCTCTGTCCGTCTTCCTCTTTGTAAAAAATCAATAAAATATATTTAAAAAAAATAATGAGAGAGAATCATTGATCAGCTGCCTCCTGTATGATCAGGAATCGATCCCACAACCCAGACATACGCCCTGACCAGGACTGGAACCATGACCTCTTGGTTCATAGGTTGACACTCAACCATGGACCCAGACACTTTGTGGAAAGTTTTAAAATGTGGAAGTGTGAGTCCTCCCACCTTGTTCTTTTTGTTTTTGTTTTGTTAATTATCACCTGAGGACATTTTTTTTCCATTGATTTTTTTTTTTAAAGAAAGTGGAAGGAAGAGAAAGAGACAGACAGAAACACCAGTGTGAGAGAGAGACATTGATTGGTTGCTTCTGCAACTGAGGTACATACCCTTGACCGGAACCAAACTCCTGACCCTTAAGTCCGCAGGCCGACACTCTATCAACTGAGCCAACCCAGCTAAGGCCCACTTGGTTCTTTTTCAAGATTGTTCTGGCCATTCAGGGTTTCTTTCTTTTAAAAATATTTTTATTGATTTTACAGAGGGAGAGGGAGAGATAGAAACATCAGTGAAGAGACTCATTGATTAGCTAATCATTGATTAGCACACCCCCCACCAGGGATCGAGCCCACAACCTGGGCATATGCCCTTGACTGGAAATGAACCCGGGACCCTTCAGTCCAAGGCCAACGCTCTATCCACTGAGCCAAACTGGCCAGGGCTATTCAGGGTTTCTTGAAATTCCAAATGAGTTTTGGACTTTTGTATTTTTGCAAAAACACACCGTTGGGATTTTGATTGGGACTGCACTGAATCTGTAGATATTTTGGGTAGTATTGTTATGTTAACCATATTGTCTTTGAAACTACGAACATAGGATGTCTTTCCATTTATTTGCGTTTGTTTAATTTTTTTCAGCCATGTCCGCTAGCTTTCAGTATGTAAGTCTCTCACCTCCTTGGCTAGCTGCAACCTGTCCCAGTCCCAGCGCCAGGAGAGGGTGGTGTCGGGATGGAACCACCTCCATCTCCGTCCAAGCACCTAATGCTTCCCCAGCACGTTCCCTGAGCCAGGACCCCGTGCCACCTCCTCGCGGAGCCCACCCAGCCTGCTCCCCGATGGCTGTGGTAAGAGCCTGGGGTGGCCCTGACTGGTTTGGCTCAGTGGATAGAGCGCCGGCCTGCAGTCTGAAGGGTCCCAGGTTCGATTCCAGTCAAAGGCATGTACCTTGGTTGCAGGCGCATCCTCAGTTGGGGGTGTGCAGGAGGCGGCTGATAGATGTTTCTCTCTCATCGATGTTTCTAACTCTCTGTCCCTCTCCCTCTCTGTGAAAAATCAATAAAATATATATTAAAAAAAAAAAGAGCCTGGGGTGTACAGGTGGGTTCCTGGCACCTGCTGGGTGGGTGACGTTGGCTGTATTCCTTCCTCTGTCTGGGCCTGTTTCCAAGTCTTCAAGTTTTGAGGAGGGGCACTGAGTGAAAAACCTTGGGAACATGGTGAACCCCATCCAGCAAGGCCAGGGGTGAAGCTGAGGAGGGGCGGTGAAGGATTAAAGAAGACAGACAAGAGAATACAGTTGGGACCAGGTGGGATCACTGCCTGGATGAGGAAACAGTGACCCGGCCCGTGAGTAAGTCGAAGCTTTATTCTAACGTCAGATGGCACAAAGCAAAGCAAGGGGAGCGGTCAACATGTTTACAAGAACTATTTCGTTACTCAAGCCTTGCTGGGCAGCACCTCCCACAGCGCATTAGCTACCGAGGAACAGGGGAGGGCTATAAGGTCAAGCTCAATGGTGCTAGGAGGGCTCTGCCCTCCAAGCTGGGACTTGCCTGCAGCTCTGCCACAGGTCAGTCGGAGGCTTGACTCTATAGCCACTCCCTGCAACATGGGACCTGGAATGCAGTAAGTGCTAAATTATTGCAGCTGTTAGGACCCTTTCCCCCCATATTACAAAAGTGGAAACGGAGGCTCTGGGGGTAAGGTCAGAGCTTCTCAGGTCGGACCAAGAAAATGTTTGCAAAACCTAGAAAGAACACTGCCAAACCCAGATGAATACAACTCGAATTAAATGCCTACAAACTACATGTCGTTAATTCTCCAGTCCCTCTCTCGTGTAGCAATGACGCTGAAAGTGTTATTTTATTATTTTATATATTTTTTAAATATATTTTTATTGATTTCAGAGAGGAAAAGAGAGAGAATCATTGATCGGCTACCGGGGATCGAGCCCACCACCCAGGCATGTGCCCTTGACTGGAATCGAACCTGGGACCCTTCAGTCCGCAGGCCAATGCTTCTCTGTCCACTGAGCCAAACAGGCCAGGGCTGAAAGTGTCATTTTAGAGTTAAGGTGAGGAGGGTACATCCTCTGGATGTCTCACCTTGTCCTGGGCTTAAGCAGTTCTGTAGAGATAGGAACCACAGCCCAGAGAGGGTCAGCTCCCAGCCTCAGGTCACACAGCCTCAGGCTCCAAAGATCCTGAGTTCCCACCATCAGAGTTCAAATGTGCGTGAGGTTCCACCCCAGCACCAGTGCTGACCCCTGGCTGCCTCCTCCTTCTGACTACTCAGGAAAAAAAAAACACACACAAAAAACGCCAGGAAGCATCCATCACAGGCTGTCCAACTGGGCCGGAGGGGCAGGGTCAGCGGGGAGGTGACCTCAAGGTCTCTGTGGGGACCAGGATCCGGCAGGGCTGGGGGTGAGAGGCTAGAACTTTTCCCACCCTGAGATTTTCCTGTGTCAACCCAGGAGGGCGCCCTGGATGCCGCCGGCCCTGCCCCCAACCTCCTTCCTCTCTTGACACAGTTCCCGGCTAAGGATGGATGGGGAGGGCAGCCCGGGGTAAACTGCCAGGCCCAGGAAGGCAGAGGCACTCGAGACTGACGAGATGAAGCACCTGGGCTCAGAGTGGCCGAGGGCTGGCCGCAGAGTCACGCAGCCTGGGGACCCGGTACCAATGGGGCAGCTTGCAGGCCCCTGGGGGGTCCGTGGGGGGCCTCCGTCTCCATGTGCTGCCCACGAGTTGGACCCTAGCCCGGCCTTGGGCGTGTGAGAAGCCCTTGGCCCAGGGCCCTGCCCTCCAGTCCTTCCTCCCCCACACACTGGGGACTCAGCCCTTCCTTGTGTTAAATAGAAACCTCTTTATTCTAAGTATCGTACATTCCTTAATATATTGGATTGGGGCCAGACCTTGAGGTGAGGGGAAAGGGGGGGGGCCTGGGATATTTCTGTCACGCCTTCCAGCGCCACCCGCCACACACGGGGCTGGGAGCCGGAGCTGCAGCGGCCTCCTGGCCTCGGGAAGTCCTTGCTCCCTCTGAGCCCCGTTTCTCTCCTGTCCATCCAGGGGCCTGGGGTCCCAGGCAGGGAGTCAGGGGGACGGTGTGTCAGCAGCAAAGATGGGGCACGGAGGGAGGGGCTGGGAGAGTCTCAGCGCCGGGCCCGGGCCCAGGTCCTTGACGGAGGTGGAGGCCGAAGCCTGGGCAGACAGGCCAGACGGGGCCTGGCCAGCCCCAAGCCGGGGAAGCGGCCCAGGAGGGGGAGGCCGAGGCAGAAGGGCGGACGGGGCACAGGGATGTCTGCGAAGAAGGCGCGGTCCCGGGGTGGCGACAGGGCTTCCCCCTCAGACAGTTCCAGGTCCCGGGCCACTGCCAGGATCTCCTGGCGGGCGGCCGTGTTGCGCAGGCCACGGAGGTCCAGGAGGGCGGCCACGTGCTTCCGCCTGGGGATAGAGGAAGGGGAGGCGCATGGGGTCCTGGGCTCCGCGTGCACACCCAGCCCACCTATGGGCCCCCCTCCCCCAACGCATCCATCCCGGAGCCTGCCTTAGCTCTGGAGTCCCTTCCCCTCATCCCTCCCATTCCTCCCTCTCACCAGCCACCCAGCCCCTCCCTTCACAGATCCCCTCTGGCACCCATCCCCAGCCTCTCCCCACTATACCATCCCCCCTCCAGAACTCCACTTCAGCCACTTCCAAATCCTCCCATTTCCAATGGATTCCACAGCCCTCACCGCCAAACCCAGTCTCGGCTGTGATTAAAATAACCTTCAATCTTCAGCCCCAACTGAGCTCTGAAGTTTCATTCTGGTGCCTCCCGTTAGTTTGGCTCTGGCACCCACAGCAACACTGAGCTTCTCCTTCATCTCAAACAGCCCCTCATCCTCGCTCACATGTGGCCCAGAAGTGCCCGCCCGCCTTCCCATCCCGCCCCTCCCCTGCCCCGAAGCCAGGTCCTCATCCAGAACTCACCTCAGCATCGCTCAACCTGCATCCCATTCCAGAAACTTCATTCCCAGATTCTGCCTCGGAACCCTCATTCCCTTCACCCCCAACCCATCCCCAAATTCCAGCTCAGCCAAAACCCCACTCCGGGACCAAAACTCACTCGGGGGACCGTTATTTCATCCGGAGACCTTACACTCCAAACCAACTCCCCTCTCCGGCCCTCGCCCCTGCGTCCGCACATGGACCCTTCCCCTCCCCCCACCCATCTCCGCTCCGAACCACCACCGCATTTCAGCTCAAGATACTGAGCCCCACATTCCCTTCCAGAACCTTCACTCCAGACAGCTCTGGGGCCTTCAGTCCAGCTCAGCCCACACCGCCTCACACCCCTGGTTCGGAATCGCCACAGCAGCTCCAAAACACGCATCCAAAATGTGGCTGAGCCCTGACCGGTTTGGCTCAGTGGATAGAGCGTTGCCTGCGGACTCAAGGGTCCCAGGTTCGATTCCGGTCAAGGGCATGTGCCTTGGTTGCGGGCACATCCCCAGTAGGGAGTGTGCAGGAGGCAGCTGATAGATGTTTCTCATTCTCTATCCCTCTCCCTTCCTCTCTGTAAAAAAAATCAAAAAAATATATTTTAAAAAACAAACAAACAAACAAAAATGTGGCTGAGGAACCTCCCAGCTCGGGTGGAGCCCAAAACACAGCCCCCAAACTCAGCTCTGGAGCCGCTCCTCCCAGCCCAACCTGAGACCTCGCAAACTGAGCGTCAGATTCAAGTTCAAACACTCAGTCCGGCAGCAATGCCGCCGCCCCAGCGCCACGGACCCCAGGGCTCGGGGCCTTCCCAAGAACACGCCCTCCACACCCACCACCATCCGGCATCAGTTCAGAGTCCTCGCCCTGGCGCCTGACCCTCACCCCGGGGCCACCCGCAGGGCCTCACTGCCTCCCTGGTGTGGACTTGGGTCTGTGGGCACAGAATGTCTGCCAGCCCAGACAGCACTGTGGTGCCCCTGCCACCCCGGGCCTTAATTCTCAGGTGGCCCCGTGGTGTGGCGGCCAGGTGCACGGGCTCTGCAGACAGCCTGCTGCCTGGGTTCAAGCCTCAGCTTTGCCACTTGCTCCTAAACTCTCTGCCCACCGGCCGTTATGTAAGAGGCTGTCCTCGATGGGACACAAGGACTCAGTAAACAAAGCCTGGTATTGTTACTGCTGCCCCCATTGATGATGATGATGATGATGATGATGATGCGACTTCACAACCTGATGAAAAGAGCGCTGTTATCCCCACGGCGCAGAAGAGGAAACGAAGGGTCAGAGAGGACCACGGAGACCGGAAGCGGCCCGCCAGGGTCGGAGCAGCGCCTGCCTGTGGCAGTGCGTGTGTGCCCTGTGCCCGTGCATGTCCCCGCGTCCCCCGGGCTCCCCTGCTGGGCCGGCCCTTCCTGCCGCCGGGCGGCCCGCGCCCCCCTGCCCCGCGCTTCCTGTGCATGCCTGTTTGTTTTCGAGCCCGGGTGGCGGCGGCTGCGACGGCGGCGGCCGAAGGAGGGAAATCGTATTAATAATGCCCAGGTTCCAGCAGGAAACGGCCGGCAGACACGCTCGCCGCCTCCCTCCCTCAGCCCGGAGGCAGGAAACGCGGGGACGGACGCCGCCGAGGCCCTCGGGAGACCTCGCCGGGCGGCCGCGCGCCCGCGGCGCTGGGAGCGCTCACCTGATGTCTGGGTAGTCGCGCACCAGCACCCCCACCTCCACCTGGATGCTGGGCGTGTCCTCCAGCTGCAGGACTTCGGCCAAATGGGGCACCACGGCGTCCAGCCACGAGGCCTGCGACTCCTGCGCGACAAGGTGCAGGCTCAGGCCCCCCGCCGCCTCCCCACACCGCACCCCCTAAAGGCCCCACCCTCTCCCCTGCCCCCAGCCCGGCCTCAGCGTCCTCATCTGCAAAACCGGCCAAGGACAGGCTGTTTATCTGGAACCTTTGGGCATTGGAAGAAATAGGCACGCTCCAGGCGATTCCCAGCTGTGCATGAAATTTGGGGCACCCCCCCAAAACCTAATCCAAGTTTGCAAACTTGGGGGGAACTGGATATCGCGCCCAGGGGATCGCTCTGTGTTCTCAGCCAAATTTGCAGCAACAACAAATGTTTTGGTGCCCAGGGCTCCAGGCTGCAGACGCCTGTTAATGCGGCTGCCGAGGCCCCTCGGGCCTGGGCGCACAGATGAGCGCCGGTCACTCGGCAACGCTGAGATCGCGAGTCCCGGCTGCGCGTGGCTTCTGCCTCGGGGCTCGGCGCGTGCGGGGTGTCGGCTCTGCGCCGGGGCGGGACCACGACGTTCTTCCGGGGACGCGGCCGCTCCAACCCGCTGCCGGGCGCGGGGACCTGGATCCCACGGGCGCGCACAGGCCGCGCGCGCGCAGGAAAGCGGGTTTGGGCGAGGGTCGGAGTGTCCTGGGGGCGGACGGAAAGCTGCGCGAAGGCCTGATCCGAAGCCCCCGCCCGTGGGGTGGGCGACCCCCGAGCCCGCGCCCCCGCCGCACTCACCAGCCGCCGGAACAGCCTCTGCAGCTGCGCCGCGTCCTCGCGGAGCCTCCCGGCCACGCGGCTGCGGGTGCGTGAGCCGCAGCGGAGGCGCCCGCGGAACAGCGGCCTCGCGTACTCGACCAGCGCCCGCCGGTGCAGCTCGGCCACCAGCTCCTGGGGACCCGGAGACGCGAGGGGTGTGAGCCGCCGAGGACCCCGCTCTCCCGGCTCCCCACACCGAGCACCCGGCGGGCGCCCCTGCCCTGCCCACCTGGCGCCGGGGCCCCTCCCCGCCCGCAGCCCCCCGAGGGTGACCCCTGTCCCGTCTGATGATACCCTTCTCCCCCCTACCAGCTCGTAGACACCCCCCCCACCGGGCCTCCAAAGGGTGCCCACCCCCGCCTTCGCCCCCTTCTCCGGAGCTCCCAGAGGCCCCAACCCGGTTACACCCGCCCTACACCGCACGCTCGCGGGCACGCCTCCCCCCAGAGCGCCACCGAGCTCACCCCAAGGGAGCCGCGCCCTGCCTTGAGGGTGTCTCCCCACCTCCCACCTGGTAAGGCTCATCCAGCATCCTGCGCAGGGTCAGGGCCTGCGCGCCCAGAGTGCCCACGATGCTGTCCAGGGCCTCCGTGCTGCTCAGCCACTTCCGGCGCATCAGCTTGCTGAAGTGTGGCTGGGGGGACAGAGTGGAGGGAGGGTCATACTCCCCTCCTGCCACCCCCTTTCTTCACCGAGTATCTCAACACATGTTCCCAAAGGCTGCCCAGTGCTGGGGCCACAGGCGTGACTGAGACGGTTCCAGAGTCCAGGGAGGGGGACAGACCCTGTCCCCAGACCGTGACGACCCCAGGGCTGAGCCCAGGCAGGGGCTTAGGAAGGTCAGGAGTCAGTAGAGAATCCAGGAGGGCTTCCTGGAGGAGGAGACATCAGAGCTGAGGCCCTGATGACGGTCACTGTTAGCCAGATGACAGAGGGAGTGGCCCAAGCGGAGGGAAGTGTGAAGAAGGTTCAGATTTCAGACGGGCTTGCCGGTCAGAGGACCAGAAAGCAGATCGGGTGCGACTGGCAAGACCCAACGACATAATTCTCAGGGCCCAGGGCACATGAGAATGGGAGACCCTTATTCAAGACTTACTGAGAACTTCAAGACAGACAGGAGAGAGTGAAACCGTGCTCGGACCCTTGTCAGCAGTGGGGCCCCCTGTGACCGCTCAGCTCGTAGGGCCATCACGGGTGGTAGGACAGGGGGTCAGGGGGCGGAGCAGAGCACACAGGGTCTCCTCCCTGTGAGAGAAACCCCAGCTTTCTCCTGGAGGCACTGGGAGCCATAGCAGGTTCTGAGCAGAAGGGGGAGAGGGCCAGGTTTGTGTTTTACCGAGACTGATAGAAGGGAGCAAGATTGAGGCAGAAATCTGGGGGGAGGCAGGAAGGAGGGGAGAGGGGGGAGGTGACAGGAAGAATGTAAGGTGGGATGAGCACACCCTGCAGTGAATGACCGTGGAGGGGGGAGGCTTCTGGGGGAGACCAGGAGATGGGGGTTAGTGTCCTTGCGGGTCCGAAGCAGGTCCCCATCCCACCCGGCCCTGCACCCCCTTTCTGCTCTCTCATTCTGACGGCAGCCCAGTGTCCTGAACCTCCGGAAATGGGACCTGTGGGCTTCTGTTGAAAAGCTGGTGTGAGTGGTACTTGCTACTGTTGCTATGGAGTCTGTACCTTTATGAACATAACGATGGCCAGTACCATGGGCGGGACCCAGGCTGAGCACTGACGGCCACAGTCCCAAGGCTCCCTCACCGCCCGGGGACCCTGGAACTCCCGTCCCGCTGTCTAAACAGCCGCCTGGGAGGACCAGCAATTAGCCCAGGCCCCCTGCCCGCAAGCGAGTAGCCGGGACCTGGAACAAAGACTATATCCTCTTCCAGCACCCCCACATGCACTTGCATTCACATGCTTATTCGTTTAGTCACTCAGCAAACCCTCTCTGAGCCTTCCTGGGGACCCAGCCCTGGGTGGATCACTGGGGACACGAGCAGAAGGAGACAAACACTTGATAACCATAAGCCGGTCCGAGGATCTGAAAACGGGGTGGGATTTGATGACAGGAAGAGTGATTGCTTTTTGTGTCGGGTACAAACTTGGTTTTGTGGTTATGTTTGTTTAGAGAGGACGCCTTATCTCCTGGAGATGCAGCTGAGGGGCTGATGGATGGTGACAGATGTCAAGGGTCTGCTGGAAAAGGAACGGCGGCAGGAGAAGGCGGGGAGGTAAACAAGACTGGCCCCGGGCTGACTTGCTGGAGCCGGGCGATGGGTCCGCAGAAGGTCATTCTGTCTAGTTTTGTGTATGTTTGAAATTTTCCGTCATAAGCAGTTATTTCAGAGACATTCCGACAAGTCCTTGCTCTTGAGAAACTAGCATTCCAGTGGGAAGAGACAGATCAAAACCAAGGACAAAACCCAAAGATACGGCACAGTAGGTGGCCGAGGTGCCTTGGTGATCAACAGAGAGCGAGAAGTGAGGAAGGGAGCCCTGGCCCGTTGGCTCAATGGGTAGAGTGCAGGCCTGCGGGCTGACAGGTCCCAGGTTCGATTCCAGCCAAGGGCACATGCCCGGGTTGTGGGCTTCTCCCCGGCCTGGGCCCTGGTCAGGGCATGTGCAGGAGGCAACCAACCGATGTGTTTCTCTCACATCAATATTTCTCTCTGTCTTTCCCTCTCTCTTCCACTCTCTCTAAAATCAATGGAAAAATATCCTTAGGTGAGGATTTAAAAATAATAAAAAGAAGTAAATAAATGAATAATTTTTTAAAAAAAAAGGAGAGAGAGAGAGAGAGAGGGAAAGATATGTTGTTCCACTTATTTATACACTGATTGGTTGATTCTTGTATGTGCCCTGACCAGGCATTGAACCTTGACGTATTGGAATGATGCGCCAACCAGCTGGGCTACCCATTGCATTACCCAGTCAGGGTGGGAGTCTGTTTCAAACAGGACAGTCAAGCCCTAATTGGTGTGGCTCAGTGGATAGAGCGTCGCCTGCGGACTCAAGGGTCCCAGGTTCGATTCCGGTCAAGGGCATGTGCCTTGGTTGCGGGCACAGCCCCAGTGGGGGGGGGGGGCGGTGTGCAGGAGGCAGCTGATCGATGCCTCTCTCTCATCGATGTTTCTAACTCTCTATCCCTCTCCCTTCCTCTCTGTAAAAAATATCAATAAAATGTATTAAAAAAAATAAACAGGACGGTCAAGGGAGGTCTCACTGAGAAGGTGACGTCTGAGTCAGGACTTCAGAAGAGGTGAGAGAGGGAGCTATGCGGCCCCTGGAGGGAAGGGAGCGGACAGTGCACAGGCCTGTCCAGGAGCAGCAGCGGGCGGTGTGGCTAGAGTGGAGTCAGGGGCATCGTGGGGCAGGTGAGGTCAGGGAGGGAAGGGGGAGGCCGTGCAGGGCTTGGCGGCCAGGGCAAGGACTTCAGCTTTTGTCCTGAGTGAGCTGGGAGCCATGGGGGCTTCGGAACAGAGGAGGGACATGACCATCAGATTAGCATGCACCGCGATCATGCGCCTCCACCACACCCCTCAGCCTCATTCCCACCAGCCGGCCCACACACTCTCACCCACCTCTGAGCCCAGCCCCCTCCGCACAGGAGCTCGGGCAAGGCCAACGGGCTCTAGAGGGGAGGGCAGGCTGGGCAGGCCTGTGGGAGACCTGGGGGTGGGGGGTGGGGGTTAGGTTCCACTCAACCGCCAAGGCCCCGCCTCCTTGCCTTTTGTTTGTTAATCCTCACCCGAGGATATTTTTCCATTGGTTTTTAGAGAGAGTGGAAGGGAGGGGGAGAGGCAGAGAGAGAGAGAAATGTCCATGTGAGAGAGACACATCGATTGGTTGCTTTTCACACACACCCAGCCGGGGCCCGGGGTTGAGCCTGCAACCAAGGCAGGTACCCCTGACCAGAGTGGAACCTGGGCCCCTTCATTCCGCAGGTCAACGCTCCATCCTCTGAGCCAAATCCGTGAGGACTCTCTGTCCTCATCTTAAACATATCCTCCCGCCTCTTCCTTCCTGTATCCCCTCTGTCCCCCAAATGGCCCGGACCCGGCCATCACCCCCACCCCTCCTCCGCCGGCTTCCCAAACACTGAGTCATGGGCTGAGAGGAACCAGGGATGAGGGGGAGGTGTGCTCCCCTGTCCGGGCAGGGCCCCACCCAGCCCTCTGCCTCGCTCACCTGCAGCTCCTGGAACAGGAGGTCGGCCAGCACCCGGTGGCACAGCCGGGTCACGCGGTCCAGAGCGCTGGCTGCTGCTTCCCGGGCAGGTTCACTTTCGGGGGGCCCCACCCGGGCCAGGCGCTCCGCCAGAGCCCTGTGGGGATCAGTGAAGCCAAAGATCAGAAGCCCCAACATCCAGCACAACTGCCTGGACCTGTCTCCCTCCTTAAATTGACCCTATTTTGTGGGACACGGGGATGAAAGATGAGGTGCTGGGGAGAGTCAGGGGCTCTGGAGAGGGCGCGGGGGCTGAGAGATAGGGGCCACCTGGGAGGCTGGGAACTGGGGGGCTGTATGGGAAGGATGGGGGCCCAGGGGCTGTTGTGGGGGGAAAGGAGTCTCTCTGGGTCTGTTCCTCTTGTGGGGAGGTCTCCATTCTCAAAGCTTGTGTTGCTAAACATCTATTGATTCTCAAATTCCACCCTTCTTAATTGTTTTTTTTTTTTTCATTTATTTTTTTATTGATTTTAGAGAGGAAGGGGGAGGGAGAGGGAGAGAGAGGAACCAGTCGTGGATCCGCTGCCTCCTGCCTGCCCTCTACGGGGATTCGGGCCAAAACCTGGGCATGTGCCCTTGACCAGAATCGAACCAGGGACCCTTCAGTCGGCAGGCCAAAGGCTCTATCCACTGAGCCAAACTGGCTAGGGCTCACTTTCTGACATTGTAGCCGCCTATGACCCGCCAAAGCCGAGAGAAGGCCTGAGGGCAGTTTGGCACTTTCTGCCCAAATCCCCGTGAACCCTTCAGGCCCTGTGCTCGTGGGAGCTGACAGATGTGCCAGGTGTTTCTCTGCAAAGCAGTGAAGCCAGCCCTGGCCAGAGGCTCGGTTGGCTGGAGCATCGTTCGTACGCCGCACGCCGGGGACAGATCAAATAAAGGCGGCGCATCCAAGAAGGGGGGTCCCGTTCAGATACGGACAAAAAATGGGGGAGCTCTTTGTGAGCGAACAGAAAGCTCTCCAAGCTGTGAAAGGGGCAGGGTGTGTTTTCTATACTTCCATTTACATTTTCTCGAAGGAAAAGGAATGGGTATGCATATATTTAACTATATTTGCATGTACATATATGCATATGTATGACGTGCATACAGTATCTGTGCACATACACATTAATTCATATCTATTTACTGGTAAATATATGACCGATCTCTGCAAAGACATGGAGACACTAGCAATAACTGGTCGCCTCTCAGTGGCCGTAAGGATCTTCCGTTTCAGGTTAATAAGAAAGGGAAGTACGAGAGGTGGTAAATAAAAGCCTGTAATCCTTCGCGCGGGTTCCGGGTGATGACGCCTAACCCTGGTCACTTCCAGGAGGCCCAGGTTTTATGTTTCTAGGGCCCATGCACCGGCCCCTCCAGGATCCGGGCACTCAGTGCAGCTTGCCCCCCCCCCAATGGCCTCTTCCCCGCACACTTCACCTCAGCGGGGGCCCGCAGTTGACCAGGGAGATAGTCCTGCTGATGTAGGTGTCGGGTGGCAGCTCCCGGACTCCTGGGCTCTCGTGGAACCGCTCGACCCGCTGCTGGAAGCTGGGGGGCGAGGGGGGGTGCGGGGGGGGAAGGGGAACAGATGACAGATGACAGACGGAACACAGCTGGATTAGGGTCCCTTGTGGGCACTGAGCCCAGCAAAGCCTGTGATCCCCACTGAGGCACCCCTGCCCACCCTGCCTTGTTCTTCTCCCCCTTCATCTCTCCCCTCCCTCTGTGGCATCCCAGACTCTGATGCACCCCCCAACCTGTGCCCTGCCCCCAGCCCCCCATACCTCTGCAGGAACTCTGCCAGCCCCCCCAGGCAGCAGTGGGCCATCCGCTCCCCAAACTCCTGGCTGATGCGGGGTGCTCGCTCTGTGTGCTCCTCCAGCAGCTGCAAGGTGGGGGGGGGTGAGGGGGAGCGAGGAGGGGGCGAGGCCCCACTTTCCCACCTGGCACTGTCCAGCTGGTTCTCTTTCCCTTCCCCGCCCCTACCTCACACACGTCCTGGGCCAGGATGCTCGGCAGGTCCTCCGGGCTCCCCCAGTGCTCCTCGTCCTCCTGCAGCGCTCGGAGCAGGGCTGCCCGGGTCTGGGCCTGCATGGGGAGGTGCGGAGGCAGAGTCAGGGGTGCCTGGGAGCCCCTCCCTCGCTCTCTCCCGCCGTGATCCCCTCACCTTGGCCCCAAGCAGATCTGGATTCTACCAGTGAGCTCCTCAAATTTACAGGGGAGAAGGACGGACCAGAAAACCTCCAGCCCTCCCCACTGCTCAGCCCACGACGTGGAGCTGGTTTTCAGCTTCCTCTATCTACTCCCCACCCAGAGCAGCAGCCGCCAGCCGGGGGTCCGCAGGCCACTGGTGGTCTGTGAGGTCTGAAAGCTTGGCGACCGCTGACCCAGAGGGTCTAAGGGTCCACTCTCGCTACTTCGTGGCCCTATGGCTCTGCTCTCAGGTTTGACAAAAAAATAATAATTTTTTTTCCATTCGTCCGATTCTGGAATTCAAACATTCCCAGGCTCTGTGACTCTAAGGTTGACCCGCCTCTGATTCTCTGGTCCAATGTTGACCCTCAACTCGGGGACTCTGACAATCCAGACATGTTCCAGTGTAAGGGTCTCTCCTCTCAAGCTGCAAAGACTCTGATTTTTGCGGCTGCGGCAGGACCCATGTTCAGGCAGGAAATCACCGAGGCCACCTGCTGGGTGGGGTCCGGCCCAGCCACTTGGAACCAGGTTCCCTATCTGTCCTGCCAGGAGGGACGCAGAGCCCCCCCCCTCCCCCCCTCGCCGCCTCCTGTGAGTCTTTGGCTCCCTTAGGGGCGGCTCCGCGTCTGACCTCCTCTCGCTCTGAGATTTGAATGTCTGAATGTCTCTATACCCAGCCGGGTGCCTAGACTGCAACACGGAACCCAGACAGCCGTGATCCGTGTGGATGTGCCATGTCCGTGTCGTTTGGACAGAGCTCAAAAGGGAAAGGGAGATGGAAACATCCAAAGGGGGAGAGGAGAGGCCCCCAGCCCAGGGTGAGCCCTCCCTCCGGCAGAGTGCCCCCTCCCTCCTGAGTCCCTCATACCTTCACATCCGTGACGCATTCATCCTCCAAGCCCCGCACGGTGCCCGGCGACAGAAGGGGCCCCAGCTCCCCGTTCTCCAGGGCGACCATGTCCACCAGCCCCAAGACTTCTCTGAGGAGGGGGAAGTAGAAGACGGGGGGGTCAGTGGAGGGGGCGGGTAGAGCAGCTAACCCTGTCCCCTCTCCATCCCTTCACACCCAGTGCGTGACCCTGGGCCCTCCCTTCCTCTCTTGGGGCCGGCTCTGCTCATCCCTAAAGGAAGTCTCTGCAACGTGGCTCCCCTGGGCCCAGCTCTCTGAGTCAGCTCCCTGACGGATGGTGTCCGGGCAGACCTAGGAGTTGAGCCTAAGCTTGACCAGCTGGCACACAGGGTCTCACGATGGTCACTTCACCAGGCGGAAGCTCCCTTGTCCCCGCTCCTCGTCCTCCGCGGCCTCTCCGGTCCAGCCCTCACCCCAGGCCTGTGCAATCCCACCCCTCTGCCCACTGCCCCCCTGGCCCCCATTCACCAGGCTTTTTTGCTCAAGGCATCTTCCCAGCCAGAAGCACCACCTTCCTACAGATCGGACTTAACTGGGGTCTCACCATCCCAGGAAGCCTTTCCGACCCTCTCCTGCCTCCATATCGATGGACGGCATCGTTAGCACACACTCCCAAGGGGGCTGTGGGGTCCATGTTAGCAGCTCCTGCCCCCCATTCTTCTAGGGGCAGCACCCTGATTTTGTGGGATGAAGCACCCAGCCCTCATGCTCGCCTGTGGTTTGGCTGTGGCCAACTCCCTTTTTCCTGGAGTGGGAAGGTGACCCAGGCATGGGGAACGGCCGTATCCCACCCCCAGCCCCCAGCTCCCAGCCCCCAACCCCCAGCATGGCTCTGCTTTAGGTGCAAAGGCCTGACAGGTAATGAGTCTAGGACCGGGAGGCTAATGGTGCTACGTTCTAGATGCTGAAGTTACAGAACTCAGGGGCCAGCAACGCCGCAGTCCTCAGACTGAGGGCCCAACAGGGTGGCGATTCTTGGATCAAAGAGCTGAGGCTGCTACGGTGAAGGGTTCCAAGGCTCATTGCTCCTAAGACTCCAGGTTGGAAGCCTCATCGGCCCCCAAAGTCCTAAGGTTGGAAGAGGCAGCGGCGCTAAAGCCCAGACTTGAAGACAAGCCGGGCCGGGGAGCTCTGGTTCCGGAGCGGGAAGGGCCCGCGCGGAGGTTCTAGAACCGAGAGGATCGGCGTTCTAACGCTCCAGCCCCAGAGGCGCAGGCGCGCTGAGGTTCTAGGTTGTCAATGTCTCCAGGGCCCGAGGCTGGGGGCGCCCAGGGTGCAGGGCGGAAGGGTTGTAGAATGGAAGGGTCGCCTGTCGAAGGTTCTCAGGAACCGAGGGGCGGGGCGGCCCACCCCCTGGAGGAGGGCTGTGTGTGGTCCCCCGAGTGGGGGGTGCCTCTGCGGCCCCAGCTCACCTGGGGTACACCTGGTGGTGCCAGTGCAGCAGCGCGTAGCGGTCGGCGAGCGGCAGCCGGCGGCGGGCGGCGGCGCCCAGCCACTCGGCCAGCGCGCTGTGGTAGCCGCGCAGGTAGACGCCGAAGGCGCCCAGGCCGGCGGGGTAGGCGGGCGCCAGGCGGCCCCGCACCACGGCCATGTCCTCCAGCAGCCGCGCCCGCAGCGCCTCCAGCTGCGCCGCCAGGCCCCCGGGCGCCCCCGGGGCCGCCGCCTCCAGGCGCTCCCGCGCCGCGCGCGCCACCGCGTCGGCCCAGCGGGCGCGCAGCCTGCGGGCGGCCCCGGGGCCCCGGCGCCCGTCGGCCGCCTCCTCCTGCACCAGCACCTGGCCCAGCTGCGCCACGGCGCCCGCCCCGGCGCCCGCGCCCGGCCCGGGGCCCGCCAGCGTCTCGCGCACCAGCGCCCACAGCTCGCGCTGCAGGGCCTCGTACAGCAGCGCCACGTCCCGCGCCCGGCGGCCGCCGCTGCCCGCGCCCTCGACCTTGGGCGGCCCGGGCGCGCCCCCCGACG
>PVJC01011726.1:23752-41120 GCA_004026665.1 Murina feae
GGAGGGAGGGGGTGGGAAGAGGGCTGGTGGCAGAGGATGGGAGAGGCAGGACAGAAGTGGAGGAGGGGGTCCAGGGAGGAGGTAGAGGAGGCCAAGAGAGGGGGAGGCCCTGGCCGGTTTGGCTCAGTGGATAGCGCCTCGGCCTGTGGGCTTGATCCCCAGTGTGGGGTGTGCAGGAGGCAGCTGATCAATGATTCTCTCTCATCATTGATGTTTCTCTCTCTCCCTCTCCTTTCCTCTCTGAAATCAATTTTAAAAAATTAAAAAAGAGAGGGGGGGGTGAAAAGGGAGGAGGGGTTGGGGGTGG
Source organism: Murina feae (assembly GCA_004026665.1). Lineage (NCBI taxonomy): Eukaryota > Metazoa > Chordata > Mammalia > Chiroptera > Vespertilionidae > Murina > Murina feae. The sequence goes on from PVJC01011726.1 coordinate 24,060, forward strand.
GGGCATGGAGGAGAGGGGGTGGAGGGAGGGGTGCAGGGGACAGGAGAGGTTAGGGAAGGGAAGAGAGGTTTGGCGATGAAAGAGTGTCTGAATATGGGAAGTAGGTTAAAGGACTAGATAGAGGATGTCAACTTAGTAAGAGGATTGGAGGGGGGAGTCCGAGGAAGTGGGGGAGAAGGGGCTGAGGAAGAGGGAGAGGGTCAGGGCATGAGGTAAGGGGTCGAAGGAAGGGAGCGGGTACTGGGGAATGGGTGGACCTGGGGCGTTGAGGGGCGAGGGTAGGAAAAGGGCATCAGGGCCAGAGAAAGGGGCCAGAGGACGCGCAGGGCTGAGGGAGAGGGACAGGGATGGAGACGCTCCTGGAGCAGCGGCAGGTGGAGGCTTGGGCAGGGGACAGGGTAGCCAGGCCAGAGGTGGGTCTTTTGGGGGTGGGGAGAGCTGTGGGTGATCTGGCACTCTGAAGAGTTCAGTCTCCCCCCCCCCAGGGAGGGGGTCATGGGGCGGGAGGCCTTTGAATGAAGGCAGAGGGAGGGTCCCAGTGGCCCAGGGTTACCCCCGACACCTCCACCCCCCTCCACTTCCTCCCTGGCAGAGAAACTATTTCCTGTCCAGCGCTATTTCTGCCCATCCGTTTCCAGAAGGCGGGGGCTCCAGTCACCCCCTTCTCACCTCCCTGCAGTGCCCTCCCAGTCCCCAGGGAGCAGGGGCTGAAATAGCCTCTGGCCAGGATGTGGAGGGCATCAGAGGACTCGGCGAGGGCTGCCCATGGGGGGCGGGCTGGGGGATGGGATGGGGTAGAGGATGTGGGGACAGAGTGGGGTGGGGTTGAATGAAGGTGGGGATGGGGGCAGGGTTGGGGATTCGGATGGAGGTGAGGATGGGGACAAAGATGGGAGGTGGGATGGGGGTGTTTAGGGTCAGCGTGGGGTTGGGCTGAAATCTGTGCAGGGGGATGGGAAAGGAATTGAGAATGACATCTGGGGTTTGGGGGAGGAATGGGGTTGGAGATTGGGCGGAATGATGTAGGTGAGAGCTGAGGATGGGGAGAAGGTAGAGGTGGGTATGAGTCTGAAGAGGTGGAGAATGGGTGAAGTTGAACGTGGGGGTTGGGGGTTAGGATTAGGACCCAGAATAAGGGTGGAGAGGGGTTAAAACACAGGAGGAGGGGTTTGGGGTTGGGGTTGAAATTGGGGGCTGAGAGGGACTAGGACTGAATGAGGAAGGTGGGGAGGGGAATGGGGTTGAAGGTGGGTGCAGAGATGGACCTGGGGTTGGGGTTAGGAGTAGGGGGTTCCCTTCAGGGGGGAGGGTTGAAGTTGTACTTGCGGATGGGATTAGCATAAAGAAATGGGTCGAGGGATGAGACTGGACCAGTTGGCGGTTGCCATGGTGTTGGGCAGAGCGATCAGGCTAATAGTGGCATTTGGGGAAAGGGATAGGTTGGGGCGAAGCGTGAGCTATGCCTCAAGGTGGAGATTGCTGCTGGGGTTGGACTGAGGGGAAGAGGAGAAGGGGTTGAGGATGAAGGAGGTGGAGGTGGGGCTGGAGTCTGGGGCTGGGGCTGGGGCACAGGGTGGAGTTTGGAGGTGAGGGAGGAGCATGAGGTCAAGGTCAAGGGAGACCGGACTGAGGTTGAAGTTGAAGGCACTGAGAAGGGGTTGAAGTTGGGGGTAGGGAGGGGGTTGGAGGAGGTGGGATGAACGTGGGTGATGGACTGGGTGATGGACGTGGGGCGGGTGGAAGGAGGCAGGTGGAGGGCGGGACAGATGGACGGGCGTGGAGAAGGGTGGAATGCGGAGCCTGGCGATGGGGTCAGGGCTGCAGGGCCCGGCTGGCTGGCCTCGCCCATGGAGGCGGGCAGGGCCGGGCGGAAATGGGCACGGTGACCCCCCAGGCCTGGGTCAGGCCTCACCTGACAAGGGCTCCTTCATCTTTGGCGGCTCCCGGACCTTGGGCGGGGGCTCAGGAGCCGCCTCGCCCGCAGGCACCACCCTCTCGGCCAGGGAGGCGCGCCGGGGCTTGGGCCCGCGCCCCAGCCGCAGGAAGGCCAGCCTCCGGGCCGCCTCCCCGGTCTCCTCGTCCCCCTGGGCTCGGGCCCCCTGCAGCCGGGCCAGGAGGCCGAAGTCCGCCGAGCTCCTGCGAGTGCCCGGCATCAGCACTCGGCCCAGGAAGGAGCGGGGCTGCCCGTTGCTGGGGCTGCCCGCCCGCCGGCCGGGAGTCCAGGCCAGGCGGAAGGGAGCTAGGCCCACCAGCTTCTCCAGGGTGGCGCGGCGGCCACACGACGTCCCGTTGGGCAGGGTCCCCAGCCGCCCAGGCTCCTCCTCGTCCAGCCCTGGGACGTCTTCAAAGGGGTTCCGAGAGGACCTCTGGGGCAGGGTTCCTCCCCGGGGCACCTTGGCATCTGCCACCCCGAGGCTCTTCAGGATGGGCATTTTGCCAGGCGGACACCTGAGGGGAGAATAATGGGCGGTTAATACGCTGAGGACAGCCCTGGCCGGTTTGACTCAGTGGCTAGAGCGTCGGCCTCCAGACTGAAGGGTCCCGGGTTCAATTCCAGACAAGGGCACATGCCCGGGCTATGGGCTCGATCCCCAGTGGGGGGCGTGCAGGAGGCCGCCAACCCATGATTCTCTGTCATCATGGATGTCTCTATCTCCCTCTCCCTTTCTCTCTGAAATCAGTAAAAAGTAAAAATGCGTTGATGACAGTGGTGGTGGTGTCGATGACACTCCTGTGTCCCCAGCTCTTCGGGGCATGTGCGCTGAGCACACACTGGTGCCTGGAGCCCTCACCCTCCCGTGAGGTGAGCACTGTTCTTGGGCCCATTTTGCAGATGAGGACACAGGCTCAGAAGGGCAAAGGCCCTCACTGCACGTCCCACAGTGATTCAGGGGCAAAGGCAGGACGCGAGTCCAGACCTGTCCGCCCCGGGGCCAGGGCTCTCCCCCTGCCTCATTCGCACCGTGGTGGTCATCCCAGTTCACCAGCACGCACCATGAAGGAACAGGCTCAGAGAGGGGGGGGTGTCTTTCAAGGTGGCACAGCCTCAAAAGGCAGGCTGCTTGGGACCCAGCCCCCCCCCCCCCCCCCCCCCCCCCCCCCCCCCCCCCCCCCCCCCCCCCCCCCCCCCCCCCCCCCCCCCCCCCCCCCCCCCCCCCCCCCCCCCCCCCCCCCCCCCCCCCCCCCCCCCCCCCCCCCCTTAACCGGGTCACACACCTGCACACCTGCCTCATCTCCCCTGTCCAGTCAGTACCTGTCACCTCTACCCCATTCATTCCTTCAGCAACACTTCCTGGAAGTATCCACAGTAGGCTAGCCCACAGAGGCAGGGCGATTAGTGGTTGCCAGGGGCCGGGAGTCACTGTCTAATGGCTGCAGAGTTTCCATTTAGGGGCATGAAAAGTTTCCATCTGGAACTAGATAGAGGGGTGGTTGACAACCCTGTGACTGTACCAGATGCCAATAAACAGGACACTTTAACATGGCTCACCCGGCCTTGGCCAGGCCACTCAGTTGGTTAGAGCATGAACCCCATACGGCAAGGCTGTGGGTTCAATTCCTGGTCAGGGCACGTACAAGAACAACCAATCTAATCTAATAAAAGAGTACTATGCAAATTAACCATCATTCCGAGATACCTAAGCCATGCCCAACAGCCAAGTCACACCCACCAGCCAATCAGAATGGCTGTATGCAAATTAACCTAGCCAAGATGGCGGCTGGCAGCCATGAAGCTGAAGCAAACAGGAGGTTTCCTTGCCTGACTAGGCTTCTGCTCAAGGCAACAAAGTTTCAATTATAGAAGATAAATAAACCCCAGAAAACAGATTCCAGCCAGCCTCGTTGGGATGTTGGGTCAATGGGAGCTGTGGGCAGCCTGAAAATGGCCCTTAGCTCCTCACCCAGGCTGATCAGGCACACCAGCAGGTGGACGTCCCCTGAGGGGTCCCAGACTGTGAGAGGGCACAGGCCAGGCTGAGGAACCCCCGCCCCCCGAGTGCACCAATTTTTGTGCACTGGGCCCCTAGTGAATAAATAAGTGGAATAACACGTTGATGCTTCTCTCTCTCCCCCTTCCTCTCTTTCTCAAATGAATAATAATAATAATAATAAAATTAGGCTTAAAAAAATAAAATGGCCATAGCCGGTTTGGCTCAGTGGATAGAGCGTTGGCCTGTGGACCACAGAACCTGGGTTCAGTTCCGGTCCAGGGCATGTATCTGGGTTGCAGGCTCCTCCCTGGCCTGGGCCCTGGACGGTGCATGTGCAGGAGGCAGCCCATCCATGTGTTCCTCTCACACCGCTGCTTCTCTCTGTCTTTCCCTCTCTCTTCCACTCTCTCAAAGATCAATGGAAACATATCCTCACGTGAGAGTTAACAAAACAAAACAAGGTTAATACGACGAATTTTGGTACTCGTTTTACCACAATAAGGAGACACTTTCCTAGGTGTTTCCCCTGGGCCCAGCCCTGTGCAGGCTTTGAGGACGCAGCGGTGGCCAAGAAAACCCAGTCTCTGCCCGCACCGAGCTCAAAGCTTCCTGCCCACTTCATCCCCTTAGTCCCTCGTCTCCCTCCCTTCCCATGGTCCAAGCCCCTTTCTGCTTCCCTGCCTCCTCCCTGGTTCCCAAACATCTAGTCTTGGCCCCTCCAGTCCACCCTGAGGACCTGCCCCTCCCTGCCCGTCGCCTTCCATGGCTCCCAGTGCAATCCGGACAAAATTCAGGCCCCTCCCCTGCCAGCTGTCGCCAGTGCTGTCCTTCCTTCTCCGCCTTACTCCAAACTCCTCTGGGTCTCAGCATCTGTGGGCCTTTTTTACATGAGAGCCTGTTCTTCACGCTGTACTCATATTTTAGGACGAAGCCCGAACCTCTCGCTCCTCCAGGAATCCCTACCCGATACCCAAGCTGGGTCACCTGCCCCCCCTCACCGCCCACCGCCCCGACTCTCCCTACCTCAGCCCAGACAACTCTGGGTCGGCACCGTCTGGGGACGGTCCTGTGTCCCCCATGACTATGAGTCCCACGAGGGCAGGGTCAGGGCTCTCTCTGTCACCACTGTGTCCCCAGTTGCCAGGACAGGCATTTGGGGAATGAATGGGTGATAAACAGGAAATGAAGGAAGGAGGCAAAGACTTCATTCCTTGTGGGGAAGAGGAATGATGAGTCAACGGGAGAGGTCAGGACCCCGATGCCCCGGTGAGGGCCTCGGCCTTGCCCCGGGGCCCTGGGGAGCCGTGCGCGGGTGCTTTCCAAACACCCAGAGGAACGGAGAGGACCCACAGCAGCTCTGTGCCTGCAGTCCTGGCGGCATCTAAAGCAAACACCGGCTGGGTTTGTTCAGGCTTTTTCAAGAATCAGGCGTTGCAAATGCATGACCCCGGCGCCCTGCCCAGCCCTCTCCCGAGGGAAGCAGCTTCCGAATGTCCTCGAGATCTTGCCCCTGTGCCCGCACAGACCCGCATCCAGAAATAATAACTGATCGTTCTACGTGGCTGCAAACTCTATAAACGCTGTCGTTCTATGTGGATCCTGCAACTTGCTGTGTGTGCGTGCGCCCACACTCACTTACCCATGCCTGTCTCTGTGACTCTAGCGGGTTTATTAAAAAAAAAAAAAAATATATATATATATAAGCCCTGGTCGATTTAGCTCAGTGGATAGAGCGTCGGCCTGTGGACTCAAGGCTCGAAGTTTCAATTCCGGTCAAGGGCATGTACCTTGGTTGCGGGCACATCCCCAGTGGGGAGTGTGCAGGAGGCAGCTGATGGATGTTTCTCTCTCATCGATGTTTCTAACTCTCTATCCCTCTCCTTTCCTCTCTGTAAAAATTAATAGAATATATTAATATATATATATAAATTTTTATAAATTTTTATTGATTTCAGAGAGGAAGGGAGAGGGAGAGAGAGATAGAAACATCGATGATGAGAGAGAATCATTGATCGGCTGCCTCCTGCACACCCCCTCACTGAGGATTGAGCCTGCAACCGGGGCTTGTGCCCTGACCTGAGTCCAACGGCGACTTCCCGGTTCAAAGGTCGACACTCAACCACGGAGCCTCGCCGGCTTGGGCGGCAGCGGGTTTATTTCAAGGGCTGCATGCTATCCCACCGGGCGACTGTGGGAAATTGTGTCCAGTTGCCAGACGCTCACGTTCTCCTACCGTGGGACACATTGTTTTGAACCGGGTCTGAGCAGGCGAGGGACAGGTCAGGACTGGGCAGCCCGAGGCTGTCGGGGCCCTGAGCGGGCAGGCCCGGGGCCCTTCCCCGGTGGGGCGCTCCCTTCTTCCCTCGACTGTCCTTCCTCAAGCCTTCTTCCCCAGCAACACCCTCCCGGCCTCCCTCCAGTCTTCATTGTCCCGCATCCCCCAGGGAGGCAGTCGCCATGGCAACCCCTTGCCCGAGCCCCCATGGCTGAGGGCAATCGATACCACCCCCCCACACACACACACACTTTTCACACACTGATTTCTCTGTCTTTCGTCTTCCAAACAAGCTTCTTCTATGCACCTCATTCTCACCCCCAAATGGCTCCATCGTCCCCCAGAACTGGCTCCAACATCCCCCCAACTCCACCACCCCCTCAAAATGGGGGGGGGGCCTCCAGTGTCCCTCCAGGTGAAGTCAGCGCTGCCCAAGCTAGATTCTCCCACTGGCTTCCCTGTCCACCCCCAACCGGATCCAGGACCCCCAAACCCACATCCTCAGACCTGGCTGCAACGTTTTCCCAAAACTTGCCCGACGTCTTCCCCCTTCCTGGCTCCAACACCCTCTCTGCGAGCTGGCTCCCACATCCTGCCCTCCAGCCCTGTCTGCCTCCCGGTGCCAGGCCCCTGACTCACTTCCGAGGCATCCTCGAGCCCCCAGCCCCCGGCTCCCGCAGGATGTCTTGGCCACCAGAGCTTCCCTCTTTGAGCTCCTCCTCCTCTTCCTCGCTGCCAGCCTTCCCACAAGGACCCAAACCCTCCACCAGCCAGCCGGCCTGTTTGCAGAAGTCCTTGCCTCCTGCCCCAGGGCCTCACCAGAAAAATGCCCTTACAGGTTGTGCGTCCAAGCCGGACTCCACCAACACCGCCCCGAGGTAGCTTTGCCCCCAAACAACCCCTACCAGCCCAGCCTGTATCAAGTTCATGCACATCTTCACACCCAACGGTCCCCCCACCTCTCCTGCTCCATCTCCATCCCAAGCCTTGTCCCCTCTCCCATGTCCAAGGCCCGTCCCTTAGGGAGAGAGCGAAACACCCACCCGCCCTGGCCTCGGCCTCGGCCTTCCCACCTGAACCTGCGGGACGGCAGACCCCACCACATCTCACCTCTTCTCTCTCGGTTCCAAGCTCTCCACTGCCTTGCAGACTCTGCACCCCCAGACCCCTCTGCACCCTCCTCTTGCTCCATCCCCCCTGCCCTCTCACTGGCACCCTGTGGAGACCAGCCCCCAGATTCTCTCTCTGCCCAGCTTCTCCTGGCTTCAGGACACATGTTTTCTCGAACCCTGGTCTAGCCCAACTCTGGGCCGCGCCACATTCCTGGGGGACCGCGAGTCCCACCCCTGCCCCTGCACCCCGGCACCCCAGCAGGCTCACCTCTGTCCTCCGAGCCTTGTCCTTCTGTCCCTGCTGTTGTCCTGTCCTGTCCTGAGGCTACTTCAGCCAGGACTGCTAAGAGCTTGGATCTGAGGAGGGGGGGGTTAGAGGAGGTCAATTTCCTGTCAGGAAACCCCTCCCTCTCTGGGGCCAGGGGTGGGCAGGACTCGTTATCTGTCTGCCCTTTTAAGCCAGGCTGCGGTCTGGCCCCCACCCTCCCCCGGCCCAGCCGGAATCGGACCCCCGCCCCCTGCCTGCTCTTCACGCCTCCCAAGGTGACAACACCATCCTGGGGGGGGGGTGGGGCGCGCGGAGACACCCCCTGCTGGACGTGGGCCAAAGCCCTTGCTGGGTCTCCTGCTGGGGAGAAGGCAGAGGCAGGTTCTGCCAGGCCCAGATGCCAGGATCGGAGGCCTGAATGTTGGCACTGGCATAGCTTTAGAAACGGGGCTGTTCTCCTAAAAGCCTCTGTCCTTACGATCTGCAAAGCACTTGTGTTGTCCTGCACTACCCTCCCCGCAAACCAGCGACATGGCTCTGATTGGTCGATTTCTTTTATTTTTAAAATATGTTTTATTGATTTTTTTTTCTTTTTTTTAGAGAGAGAGAGAGGAAGGGAGAGGGAGAGAGAGAAACATCAACGATGGGAGAGAATCATTGATTGGCTGCCTTCTGCATGCTCCCCAGTGGGAATCGAGCCTGAAACCCGGGCATGTGCCCTTGTCCAGAATCGAACCCGGAACCCTTCAGTCCACAGGCCGATGCTCTATCCACTGAGCCAGACCAGCGAGAGGGGTTGATTTCTTCATTGCGCCTTCCGAGGTCGAGGTCGGAACCAATCAGACTCCTCTGTCTCCCCTGTAGATTCTCTGATGCTCCTACTCGAATGTCAATTCAAAGCAGATGGTCTGGTGTTTGTCTCTATGCTCCTACTGTGTGCCTGGCACAGAGTAGGCTCAGTACATATTTGTTAACCGAACATACAAAGGGGAATAAGTCAGAGTGGAAGTTGAGGATGGAGGTGGCAGTGCCGTGGGGGTTGGGGATGAGTTGGGTGTTGGGTGAGGTTAGATGCAGGATTAGGGGTACTTTAAGGCTGGGTTTTAGGCTCAGGTGGCCTTCTGGGGGCCCCAGCACAGTGTCCCAGGTGTCGGGCTGGGATGGGTGAGCACTTGCCCAAGCAAAATTGGAATTGGGACGAGCATATGGTCAGGAGCTGGGCTCAGGGTCTCTGTTCCTCTCCAGTCCCAGCCCCGAGGGCTCCGTGGACAAGCGGCTGGGAAAAGCAAGCCAGGTGTTCAGATTCCAAAGTCTGCAGGCCTCTGTCCAGCTGAGTTTGCCAGACAGTGGGCATTGGCATATGAGCTCTTTTTTAAAAAATTCTTTGTCCTTTATTATTTCTATCTTTTCCACATTGAGGAGAGGGAGAGGGAGAGGGAGAGAGAGAGGAAGAGAGGAAAGGAGAGGGGGAGAGAGATAGAAACATCAATAATGAGAATCCCCTCCGGCACGCCCCCTACTGGAGGTTGAGCCCATAACCCGGACACGTCCCCTTGACCTCCTTGTTCATAGGTCAATGCTCAACCACTGAGCCTTGCCTGCGGAGGGAAGCCCAGGCTGGGACCAAATGGCCTGTTAGGGGCTGTGATCACTGTGAGACCCCCCTCTCACTTTTTCAAATTTAATTTTTATTGATATAATTCATGTGCCATAACATTCAACTTTTAAAGTGAACACTTCAGTGGTTTTTAGTATATTCTCAAAATTATGACAACTATCGCCACAATCTAATTCCAGATACATTTCCCCCCACCCCCCACCCCCTCTCTTTCAATCTCTCTAAAAATCAATAGGAAAATATCCTCCGGTGAGGGGCCAGGGTGGGACCTCACATGTGTAGGAAGGTGATCTCCTGCCCCCGTGTGGTGCAGGGAAGAACTGCAGCTCTGTGCCAGGTTTGGGAAGGGATTCGGGTGACTCAGCTCCCCCAACCCATTCCCAAGTCCCCACTCCTTACTGAGCAGAGCCCTTGTGATCTCAGATCTTCTCAACAACCCTGAACTCTTCCCTCTCCGCCTCCCACCATCCCTGAGGCTCCCCGGGCCCCGTTTGCTGAATAATAATAGTAATGTCGCCCACTTATGAAGGTCTATTCGGTTCCCACGTGAAGCACTTTACTTATAGAGGCTCATCAATTTACTGCAGACGGAGGCTGCAATCCTGTTATTCAAGGGCGGTAACCATAGCGGTCAAGAGCCCAAGTTCTGGAGTTTGGAGGCGGTTGGGTTCAAGTCCCAGCCCTGCAGCTGACCAGCTGTGTGATGAGCATCTGATTTTTCTCCTTGGGGCCTTCATTTCCTCATCTGTAAATGGGGTTCATAATGATGGTTCAACCTCATGGGCTGCAGAAAGGATAAAGCTCTCAGAGCCTGGCACAGAGGAGGCCTCTATGAGTCTATTAGGCTGATAGTATCCACCAGGGACAGGCTGGTAAATGTTTAACAAGCAGCTCTTGGGGGGGGTGCGGGGTAGGGGAGGTGGTACGGAGTCTCAATTTGCAGCATTTGCCAATTTCCATGGTGTAAATGTTCCCACCACGGCTGATTTCATGGTACCATAAGTGAAAGAGTTTATTTGTTCGTGGGGACCAGATGCGCAGTAGTTCATTATACAGCGCTTTCACTATGCAGATGCCATAGATGTAAATGAGCTCAGGATCACAGGTGAGAGTAAAATAATTAGGGTGTGATGAATATTTATTACCTTTGTTTTAAATGTAACTTGTTTAATTGTACGTTTGCACAATGTAATATTTAACGATGACTGCGTCACAACCCGCTCCAAAATTCCTGAGACCTTAACCATCAGCTCCATCCTGTCACGGTAATCATCACACCCATTCTTTGGAAAGGAAGACTGAGGTTCACGAAGGTTAGATAGGGGCGGAGCAGGGACTCCCACCAAGGGCTGTGTGCCTGTGGGGCCAGGACTGTGGCTGCCCCTCTTCCTTTCACCCCATTCTGATCTAGAGGTCATGGTCGGTCCTCACCGGGTGACCTCCGTGCAGCCCTGGCCCCCTCTGTGGGTGCGGGTTCAGTTCATCCTCCAGGAGGGCGTCTGAGTTCGCGAGCGGCTCCCCTGCTCCTGCTTCAGCCCTGCCGGGAAGGGACCCTCCCGCTCGCTTTATAGACGGGAGCCCGAGGCTGAGAAGGCGAATGCCTGCCCTTGAACGACGGAGCGCGTCCCCAGACCCCGGCTGGAGCGCACAGGGGCGGAGCCTGCCGCCCACAACCCGGCGGCCCCGAGTTTTCCGGGACGTGGGAGGTCGCTCCTGGCGGTGGCTCCGCCCAGAGCTCCATCGCCCAGCCCTGCGGCCCCAGGTCCCCGGGAGCTCCCAGCTGCCTGGCCCCTGCCGCTGGCGGCTCCCGCGCCTTCTCTTCCGCTCCATTCTCTTCCGCTCCATTCTCTTCCCGAGCCGTCGCGCCCCTGCGCCTCTCTTTGTCTCCCGCCCCTCCCTGTCCCCGTGCGGGTCCCGGGCTTTGTGTCTCTTTGCGCCGCTCTGTGCGCGCCTCTCTCTCCCCACGTGCCGCCCTCCTTCCTGCTCTTTCTGCCTCTCCCTGCGTCTCCCTCGGCGCCCCTGGCGCCCTGCCCTGGCGCTTCCCTCCCGTCCGTCCCGGCGAGTCGCTCCGCTCGTGTGAGAACACGCTCCGCACCGACGCGCTCAGACCTGCCTCCGCCCCCGGAGCCCGCGGCCCGCCCCGACCTGCGCCTTTAAGGGCCGGCGTCGGGGGCGGGGCCTCGGCGGCCACGCCCCGCCCCTCCCCCTGACGTCCCTTCCTCCGGGCCCCTCCGCCGCCGCCGCCGCCGCCGCCGCCGCCCGGGTCGGCTCCGCGCCCCCTCCCCGGCCCCCGCCCGCCCGCCGCCCGCCCGCCGCCCCGATGGCGCCCCGGGCCGCCTCTGCGCGGGGCCACTAGGACCCTCGGCGTCCGCTTCCCCCCGCCCTGCCTCCTCCCCGCAGCGTGGACCCCGGTGTCCGCGGCGCCCAGCTTCTGAGCTCGCGCCCCCCGGCCGGCGGGGGGGGAGGGGAAGAGGGGACCCCGGCGCCCCCGCCCCCCCCACCCGGCCGCCCAGCCCCCCGGGACCCGGAGAAAAATGTCTTCGCGGACGGCGCTCGCCCCGGGCAACGATCGCAACTCGGACACGGTGAGTAGGGCCGGCGCCGGGGGGAGCCCGGCGGGTCTGGCCGCGGCCCCGCGCCCGCTGCGCCCCCCGCCCCGCGAGCCTCGCCCCGTCCGAGCCCCGCGCGCTCGCCGCCCCGGCCCCGCCGCACTCGCAGGGCTCGGACCCTCCCCCATTCCCCGGCCCTGCCCGGCCCCTGGGGCGCCCCTCTCCCGGGACCCCGTCCCTCCGCAGACCGCTTCCGCCGGGTCTCTCTCCCCCGGGAGCCCCCTCCCTTGCGGCAGGAGCCCCTCCCTTCCCCGCGCGTCCGGAGCCCCTTCCCCTCGCGGCCGCCCTCCCCCGACCCCCGGCCGCCCTCCCGGATCTGCAGGCTCCTGACCCCAGGCCCAGCCCTGCCCGGTCCTGTCGCAGGAAGGCCGGGCCCAGTCCTGCCTCTGGCTCCGGCCTTTCCGGCCGGATCTGCGTCCCGGCCTGGCCGGGAGCCCCCCTCCTCTCGTCCCCTGCGCTCCGCCTTTCCTGCTCCTGGGGGCGCCCCTCGCGGGAAGCCGGCTCCCACCTTTCCTGGGCCCGGGGCCCTCCCCAGCTCGGTCAAGGTCTCCCCACGCCCAGGCCTGGGCCCGTCTCCCAGGCAGCCCTGCCCCTGGGTTCCCCGCACCCCGGGGGGCCCCCAGAACTCGGGGACCCTCTGGCCTCTTCCTCTCCCAGGAAGCCGTGGCCTCCAACTTGCAGGCCCCCAGCCCAGCCCGGGATCTCTAGGCCTCCCCCTCCCTGTGCCCACTGCTTGACTCCAGGCAAAGCCCCCCAGCCCCGGGTCCCCCCTGATTCCAGGCCCTTCCTGCAGGGCACCGCCTCTTCCCCAGGTCTCCTGGCCTCGAACCCTCTCCTGCCTCAGGGCCTCTTCCTCGTGAGGGTCTGGCCTCGCAGGAAAACCCTCTCCCCAGCTTCGGAGGCCTTCCCCAGCTCACGCAGCCGACCCGGGCCCTCCTTCCAGAAGACTCCTGGGCCCCAAGCCTCTGGCCTGGCCCTGGCTCCCAGCTCTCGTCATGTCTCCCGTCATGTCTCCCGGAAGCCTTTCTCCTCCGGTGTCTGGGCCCCTTGACCCCACAGGCCCGGCCTTTTTTCCTCTGGGCCGCCCCGAGCCCAGGACTTGCAGACCCCAGACCTTGCCAAGGGCTGCTCCTACAAAACCCCTCCTTTGACTTCCGGGAGCTTCCTCAACGCAGGCCCCTGGCCCAGGGGTCCTCTGCCCCTCACTGCCCCTGCCCCATGGCTTGCACCCTTCCTAGCATCCCAGGGCCCCTGCCCCTATACCACAGCCCGGGACAATCCTGGAGAGACCCACCTCCCATTTCCCTGGCTTCTGATGGCTCTTGGTGCTTCTAAAGACCCTCCCCCAGCTGGGATTTTTGTCCCCTTCCCCCACGCCCTCTGACAGGCCCCTGCTTCCCCCAGCCCCTCTCGTTCCTGATCCCCACTAAAGAGGTTTTCTCTGCTCCTTCACCTTGCAGGATCCGCCACCCCTGCCGCCCATCATACCATAGGCCAGACTCTGATTTGGAGTCTCCAATAAGCTACCCCTAACCCCCCTCACCTCACCCCCAGTCACTACAAAAAGTGCCAGGGGATCCACAGGCCTGGGCTCAAGTGCTGGCCCTGCCTGCGGGTGTGCCTCATGTCCTCAGACTCTTGGTTCTCCCTTTCTGAGACTCAGTGGCCTGCCCTGGGAAGTGGGGGTGATCCCTTGAGTCAGAGGATGACTTGGGCTGATACGGGTAGAGGCCGGCACTCAGGACGCGCTCCGCACGTGTTCACACTATTGTGACCGTGGGCATGAGTCAGACGGCCGTGGATGCTCAGCCCAGGGCTGTCATCCTTGTTCGTGAGCCGGCAAATCCACTCCCTGCTCAGAGCCTGTTTCTGTCATTTACGTGTTTTTACATTTTTATTCATTGATTTGAAAGAGGAACATCTGTGTGTTGTCCCACTTACTTTTGCATTTGTTGGTTGCAAATGAATGCACCCTGACCGGGGATCGAACCATCAGCCCTGGCATATCAGGACAACACTCTAACCAACTGAACTAAACCTGGCAAGGGCTAAGCATTAGTCACTTTTATTTTTTAAATATATTTTTATTGATTTCAGAGAGGAAGGGAGAGGGAAAGAGATAGAAACATCAATGATGAGAATCATTGATGGCTGCCTCGTGCACGCCCCCTACTGGGGATTGAGCCCACAGCCCATGCATGTGCCCTTGACTGGTATTGAACCCAGGACCCTTGAGTCCTCAGTGGACCCTCTCCACTGAGCCAAACCCGCTAGGGCAGGTCTTAGTTTCTTCATCTCTGTATGGGATTGATGATAGCCCCTCCCTGTGAGAGATGTTTTAAGGAGCCAAGGAGATTCTGTGAGCGAAAGGGATAGGGTCAAGCTGCTGTTATTAACTATTAGTATTACTTGGATTATTCAGATAAGCATGGGTTCAAATCTAGTTTCTGTCCCTCCCTAACTGTGTGATCTCAGGCAAATGACCTCACCCCTCTGAACCTCAGTTTAGTCATCTGTAAAACGGGCCTCATCTGAGCACTTTCTCCTTTTACTGTTGAGATTCGTGCATAGTGGGGACTTGGGGAGATCTAGTCCTCTTCTCTCCAGGGTGTGAGGCCTTCTTGTCCGTCCTGGCCGAGGTCACATATCTCCCTCTGGAGTCTGAGGTTGCAGGGCCCTCTCCTGCCGTGTGTTTACCATGTTCACAGCCATGTGGGGTCATGCTCCCCCACCCCCCGTCCCAGACCCTCCACCCCCCAGCCTCTCTGGAGGTTCCCTAGCAACAGGCCCCGGTGTTGGGGCGCCAGCCGGCGGGAGGGAGCTGGGCCAGCTGGTGGTGCCAGCCAATTTTAGCTCCCGCCCCCGGCCCCTGGGGGCTTCGTCACCCACTGCCCCAGCTGCCCCTTGCAGGGGTCCCTCAGCTACACTGCCTTCAGTGGGGTGCCAGCCCACACCCAGTTGGCTCCCCTGGTGCCACCTGATGGGGATTCTTCTCCAAGCTGTTATCTCGGTGGGGATCAGGGGCCTTATCAGCCGGGATCTCCACTTTCCTTCCTGCCTCCCCCCCCCCCCAGGAGGCCTGGGGTGGAGAGCGGCCCAGGGGGATGTGGGAAAGAGCTCGGCACCCAGGAGTCTGCAGGCCCAGGTGTGAATCCCAGGTGCTCCGCTCCACCTGCCCTGTGACCTTGGGCAGGGTCATGACCCTGTCTCAACCTTGGGGCCCCTTTCTGCAGAATGCTGACCCTAATTGGACCCACACTGGAGGCCAGGGCTTCAGTGGGGTGGTTTTTTCTGCCCCGTGTGGGGGACATTAGATTCCTGCTTCTTGTGTGACCTTGACAAGGCCCTGTCTCTCCCCAAGCCTCAGTTTCTCCTCTGGAATGAGAGGTTGCAGGTGACTCCCTCCCGGCTCTGGGAATTAAATGTTGATGAGATGTGTGTTGGCCCAGGACTTGGCCGCTAGGAAAAGCCACTTAATAAAAATAGTGTGGCCGTGTGAGACATGGTTGTGGTGACGGGGAAGAACATCAACTCCGGGGGAACTGTCTGGGCTCGGATCCAGACTCTGGGCCTCAGTTTCTCTCCCGTGTAAAATGGGGGTGATGATGCATTAATGGCCAGCATTCATTAAATACTGGCCGTCGTCACTGCTGAGTGGCCTGGCAGATGTCCTCCAAGGAGCCGCCCTGGGCCCTCATCTCGTCGCCTACCTGTCCTCCGCTGTTCCTCAGCTTTTCTTGGCTGGGGCCCGTGGCTGCCTCTGTCGCCTGCACCCTGGGCCCCAGCCCTGAAAGGGAGGCACTGTCCCTGGGGCTCACAATCAGGACAGGACAGCTTGGGCACGCAGGTGACCTGCAGGGGGGAGAGACAGGACGGCAGGAACAGAGTGTTGGGGACAGATAGGAGATGGCGGGGGAGGCAGCGGGTCAGGGCTCGGAGGGAACCACAGTGTTGGCGGGAGGGGTGGGGGGGGTGAGGGAGGGAACGAGAGTATTTCTGAGGAATGTAACACTGGGGCTAGAATGATATCAGGGCAGAACGAAAGACACTTGGTGACTGTGTTTGGAGTGGAATTTGAGATCAGAAGAAATTGTTAGGGGAACTAAACTGGGAATAAAATATAGTATTGTCACTTGGGTCTGGAATCGAATTTGGGGCCTGGCGTGGGGACAGGGATGGAGAAAACAGAATGCGGGAGGCAGCGAGGGTCGGGGTGGAGTGTTGAGGCCAGGTTGAGGTCCGTGTCGGTCGGGGTTGAGGGCTGCGGCGTTTGAATGAAATGCTGTAGCGCTGGTGGAGGTCCCAGAAGGAACCCCGGGGAGTCACGGGGGGACTGGCTGCAGGGAGGGCTGAAGACGAGGCCTGGTGCCTGGGAACCTGGGCGCTGCGGAGTTGGCTGGTGCCCAGCGTCTTTGTTCTTGGAGGTGTGTGTCCTTTTGTAGAGAGAGATGGGAGACCCAGAGGCATCGTCCTTCCCCCCGGCCTGGGCTCGGGGAGCGGCCGTGGCTGGCCTTAACCACCCCAGCGCTGGTTCCACTGAAGGCGGATGGGACGGGCGCTGCCCACGGCTCACACTCCGTCTCCCCCACCCCCCCAGCATGGCACCTTGGGCAGTGGCCGCTCCTCGGACAAGGGGCCATCCTGGTCCAGCCGATCTCTGGGTGCCCGCTGCCGGAACTCCATCGCCTCCTGCCCCGAGGAGCAGCCCCACGTGGGCAACTACCGCCTGCTGAGGACCATCGGGAAGGGCAACTTCGCCAAAGTGAAGCTGGCCCGGCACATCCTCACCGGCCGGGAGGTGAGTGAGGGGACGGGCGCGGCGGGGTCCCAGGCCTGCGGCACCTGCGCTCTGTGGGCGGTGGGGTGCGGTGGGCTTGGCCCGCGTGTTCCTTCGTGACCTCAGGTGAGTCTCTGCCTCTCCTTAGGGCAGATCAGAACATCTCAGGTTTTTCCAGAGCAACCCAAGTCAGGAGAAGGGAACCCGTCTCAGGCGTCCCTGAGGTTGTCCGAAATCGCTAATCGCAGGCAGAGCCGTGTGCGGCGTTTCTAATAATTTGTGTGGCTTTTGTGTCTGAGCCTGGGCACCTCCCTGTTTTGATGGTGGACTTGGACTCCAGCAAACCTTCCAGTGATCTTGAGGACACAAGGTTCGCTGCGGTTCCCAAGCACACACTCCCCCTTCCTCCCCCGCCGCCCGCCCTGTGTGCGGCAACAGTATTGCAGAAAGGGCCGGGGCAGACGGGGGCC